>VDFB02329789.1:0-18297 GCA_007258455.2 Sequoia sempervirens
GGTATACATACATCATGTATTACCTCAGACACATGAAGTTCCCTGAAGGATTAAGTGACAATCAGAGAAGGACCTTGAAGCTGCAAGCATCCAAATATGTGTTCATGGAAGGAGATTTATTTTGGAAAAATAGGGGCGTGATGTTGTTGCTATGTCTAGATGAGTCATAGGCCAAGCGTGTTCTGAGAGAAATGAATGAAGGGGTTTCTGGAGGCCATTATTCTGCAAATACAACTACACAAGATTCTTAGGGCATGATATTACTGGCCAAAAAATTTTAATGATTCTTTTTCATATGTAGGATGTGAAGCATGCCAGAAGTTCTCAGGGAAAATGAAGTATCAAGGAGCTTTACCACTTAGACCTTTGCAGGTTGAAGCCCCTTTTCATCAGTGGGGAATTGATTTGATTGGGGAGATACAAGAGAAATCAAGTGGAGGACATAAGTGGATACTGGTAGCTGGGTAAGTGCACCAAGATGGTTCCCAAAAGGGGGGCTTAAGTGGCCACTTTTTTTCTAAAATTAGGAAATGTTGACCTTGGATGTGAAATTGAGGATAGTTACACTCAAAATTTTGAGATGGAACTAAAACAAGGATCGAAGCTCTCCAAGTCTACTTTCTAAAATAGTAATTTATTTTGAAAATGGTTTGAGATTAAAGGGGAGTTCAAAAGAGGGATGTATAGAAATTGGAGTTGTTTTTGTCGGAAAAATGGCACATTAACTCTTATTCGACCTAAGCAGGGTAAATTTTTGGGTATTTTTTTAAAATGCATTATAGTGAGGAAGTTAGCTAATAGCATCTAGTTGGTGCACAATTTTTTATGATAATTTTTAATGAATATTTGATTTTTTACTAATTTTCCTAAAGAGAATTAGAAAAGCTGCAGAAGAGTAGAATTTTTTTTGGCGTGCTCCTATGAAATTTTTTAAAATGAATTGATTTTTTTTTTCTCTTTTTAAAATTTTTTTTTTTAGAATGGAGTCTAGTTTCTAAAAATGTAATTTATTTGGAATTTTTGATGAATGGTTCAATTTATAACAAAAAAACACTAAACACTACTTTTTGGAAAAAAGGACATACAAAACCAAATAAATTATGGATAAGGCTTAACATTGTTAAAAAGTGAAAAAAAGTACATCGTTGGAAAGCTAATAAAGAACCTAACATTACCCATGTGTTCGATTTTCTTGATATTGAACCAAATGCAATCTTGATGGTGAGCACAAACTCAATTATGTGAAAATTTGTTGAATTTGGAAAACGTCTACGGCCTTGTTGGGAATGCCTCCAAGCCTTTGGGTTAGTATTCAAGATAAAATAATTTCACTTATTTCTTTGTTTTAACATGAAATAAGCATGCCGATTATAACTTCGAGCCGTTTTTCTTTAAATTCCATAAGTGGCAGGCAAATTGGTACCCAACGTACACCCTCCCATTACTAATTACTTCACACCAAATGGGTAGGAAGTCCCAACCAAACCAAGAAACAAAAGAAGTTGTAATCAATTTTTAATGGATAACGTAATTACTAGATTTGGTACACCATTAATATTGATCCTGGGAAATAATGGGATGTTTCAAGTTTGATGAGTTTAAATATTTTTGCAGTACATATGGTATCATTGTTTCTTATTCAGCTCCTTACCATCTGTAAGCTAATGGTCAAGCAGAGTCCAGCAACAAAAGTCTTCTAAAGATCATAAGGAGGATGATAGGTGGGAATAAAAAGGATTGGGATTCAAAATTGAGGTTGGTTGTGTGCACTGATATGATAACTGTGAAAAAGGAAATTGGAAAAGCCCCATTTGAATTGGTATATGGAACACATGCTAGGATGCCTTTACAAAATTTGTTACTAGTTTACAAATTTATCCTTTAGGAAGATATAGATGTTCGAGAACTAATGGAGGAAAAAATGGAGTAGCTGGCAGAGCTTGATGAGATAACAAGAGTAGCTCAAAACTAAAATGTGAAATTGTAGGCACGAATGAGGTATTTACATGATAAAAGGGAAAAAGATAGAAAATTTGAAGAAAATGATATGGTGCTAATGTGGAATGCAAGGTGTTAGGAAAAGGGAAAGCATGGAAAATTTGAAGCGTTGTGGCTAGGACCCTTTGTTGTTGTTGGTAAGAAAGGTGAAGATTCATATTATTTGCAAAACATGACTGGTGATGAGCAGGAGTTTCCTGTACATGGGTAGTTCTTGAAGCATTTTTTCTCTTGAAGCAATACAAAGGATTAAGGGTTTCCAGTGCATGGAAAACTCTTGATAATCCTCTTTAAAATTATTTTCCATGCATAGTAGTGTAGGAAATAAAAGGAATAGGAATTTCCAGTACATGGACAATCCTGACATTCCTTCTTATAAAAATAATTTTTTCCATCTACAATAGTGTAGTGTCATGTGCATCTCCATTTCCATTCATTCCATCCTGCCCATTGGTCCATCACCTTGAAAGTTTGGTCTACTCATCCAGAAATCTGGATCCTTACAATGATCTCACAATGATTTATCCCCAAATGGAGCCACTGTTAGAATTGGGAATTTTTTTTAAAATTTCATGGCTCCATATACTCACTAATTCCTGAAAAAAATGCCCATACAATGCGCTTTGCATAACATTTTTGCTAGTATTCTATCATTTATTCCCATAGATTTCACCCGTCCTTGAGTATTTCAATGTGTATTTTATATTGGAAAGTGATGGTGAGGATCTCCCCGATCCATAAAGTGTTTTATATTAACGTATATTTTTTGCAATCTATCGACGAGACCTAAATCATTGGTGAAGGTCATATTGGGCTTATTTATGTCTCATCGATCGTGGTGTAATTCCAGAGCATCAAAAAGGAATCTTCAATATTCTCAATAGGGCTCCCAAAATTCTATGTGGTCCCTACATCCATCCACCATGACACGTGTTCACTACTTAGCCGTTCCCCGCCATCCCATGATGACCTCATTTGATTGCTATGGCTGATCACGATATTGTGGGCTACTGCCATGTGTCCTGTCTGATGAACCTAAGGGGGATGAATTTCCATGACCATTGATCAATCATCCTTTGATCTCAATGGTTATTTGCAATCGCACAATCAGAAGTTACAAGATCTTTAACTATCATGATATCACAGGTGACTGCTATGTGTCATACTTGATAACGCCGAAGGAATAAAAGGAAGTTCCTTGGTAAATTCATCAACCGATAAAGAAGAATGTTAGTCAGTCAGGAAGTTTCAAAAATTTTGAACTCCATGACAAGGTTACAGATTTAGAAATTCCAGCGATCGACCGACAATGAGGACTAAGTAAACAAGCTGAGGCATGACTTCCAATAGTGTCATCAATAGAAAAATTGTTAAGTCTCGATGATTGGAAAGTGAACTGAGGTAGACTCAAGGCATCGATGGAGATACTGGGTGTGTTCATGGTTGTTTGGTGAATTTTTGAAGATCCCAACTACATTGGACCGTCTAGATTTGAATACAAATGTACATGAGTTTTCATGTGATGATGTATAAATACTCATTTTTTTACAGCGAACGAGATATATAGATAGATAGGAGATAGAGTAGATATGAACAAAAAATATAGTGGATCAAATTTTTTTATCTAAGGTTATGATGCATGTAAAAAAAATATGAAGATTTCAATTGAATTCAATTCATTTGGTGGCATTTTTCTGGTTTCAGTTGTTTGTTGTGTTAATAAAAAGCATTGTTGAAGTTGTCTCCAAGGTTGATATTTTCTAATTGTTTAAACTAATATATCAAGGATATTTTTCATTTTATCAGTGCACATTTGTTGTATCTGTATGATTGGATTAATTGGTTCTTTCAAGGAGAGATTAAATCCTCTTAGTCAATCATAGTAATTAGGGAATCTCATTTGGATTATTAAGAAGAACTCAATAGTCACATTCCTCCATGCTTATACTAGTTATAAACTTAAACCTAGATGCCAAACAATTTATGTTTCTACTAGAAAGAGGTTACTCATTTCATATTTTCATTTGACTCTATACACCCAATAAGGCACTAGTCTCCACCATTTCATTGTTTAATTTCATTCATTTTTCATATGAACACATTAGATTTTATCCTTGATATTTATACAAAATTAAAACTCATTTATCCACTCCCATTTGCTAGTGTGGGTAAATTTATTTAGGAGATAAAGAAAGGTCAAGTCTTCCTTATTGTTATAGGTAAACCCGCCTAGTTTAGGCAGCACTTGAAGAATAGAAGGTTCAATTCATTTGGCCTTTTCTATTACACTAAAATGTTGTGAAAGCTTGGCAACCTTTCATGGTTCAAACCTAAATTTTTAATAGGTAACATGTGGAATGAATGAATATGAAGGAGTGAAGGAAGAAAATGGCCATATTTGGGTCGGTTGGCCAAAGGAGGTGTTACAACTTCACTGCCAATGAGAAGAGTAACACCTCTGCTAACTCAGTCGTAGGAATTTTCCAGGGATGTAAGTGCATCGAATGGATGTTTGTGTGTTGTGTGGGCATCCCTAATATAAATTCCTCCATGGACATGCTAAATAGGTGCCACTTGTACCACCAATAGTGGGCTTAAGTGAAATTAAGCCTCTATCCTTGGTTTGCTAGGGTGGAAAAAGGCAGAAAGGGAAATTGCACATAGGGTGCAAATTCACTCTTATATAGTTAAATAGGATAATCAGTCAATTATCATGTTCTAAATCTAAAAAAAATCATTATCCTTTTGCATGTTTTCCTATCATTGTCGCATTTCAAATTTCTAGGATAATTATTACATCATCTTTTTAATGCAAAAAAATATTTTTATCATACTTCATGTTCTGTTTTTAGATCTTGTTGATTACTATAAGAAATTTATGTTCTGTGCATATGAATATGAAGTCTTCTCCTCTCTCTTTTTTTTCATCATTGATCCATCTCCTAGTATCCCTCCTATGAGTGATATTAGTCTACTAAAATAGAATACAATTTTGGGTAATCATAAAAATCATATGTGTTCTTGTCCCAATATCTCTCCTATTTGAGAAGAAGATATTTTGGTGTTAGAAGAACCAAGCAATGAGAGTTTTAAGAATTGTAGTTGTTTGTCTCCTACCTCTCTTTTTGTGTAAGACATTTATGAAAAAGAGGACACAACCATAGGTAATAATGATGATCACATAACAAAAAAAGAAGAGACCATTGTAATCTACCTAATACCAATTCAACTAGTGTACATTCATCTCCTAACATCTTGTTAGAATGTTTTAGTGAAAAAGAATGCAATTATTTGTGAAGAGAATATGTTGGTATTAGATGATCAAATCTTTTAGATCTATGACAACCCCATTTACTTTTCTTCCCCCACCTCTCTTATTTTGGAAGAAGTTATGTGAGAAAGGAATGCAATCATAGATAACCATGATAATGATACTTGTTGTTCCCTTAGTATCTCTCCTTTTTCTAAAAAAGATATTTTGGTGTTAGAAGATCAAACAAATGAATGTTATGAGAGTCCTATTTCTCCTAGTAAATGTTGAAAGGTGGAAGATAGCTAAGAGGGGGGGTGAATCAGTTGTCACCAAACTCAATCACAAATTTCAAATACTTATAAATATTTACAACCACTTTATTATGTTATTAAGGGTGAACATGAAATAAAAATAACAGAAAGCAAAAGCAACACAATGAACACCAAATCTACATGGAAAACCCAATGAGAGAAAAACCAAAATGAGGATTAGCTCACAATATAAATTAATTGTACAACCAAATACAAAGAGACACATTGCCCAAATAGGGCTCACTATCCAGAAACAAAAGCTTATTGCTTACAAAGAGGACTCAATTTCCAAAGAAGACACTCACTTCCTACAAAAGGATTTCAATATCAAAGTGACTTCATAGCCAAAATGAACTAGTAAGAGTGAACCTACCAAGTGTTGATCTAGTTCCTTTGATGCTCAATAAACTTACTTAACACACTTCATCATCTTTTCACTTCTTCACATTCAGAACTCCACAACTTGCTTCATTATCCTCAAGACTATCCAACATATATATTTGATTTATCCACAATCATCAATTAGGTCAGCTTAATTAGATGCAATTTTTATTCACCAAAAGGACTAGCTGTTAGATCCAAGTTAGTACAAAACTTCTCCAAAAAAATCAAAGTGTGTAGCACACTAAAATATGTTGGCATTGACCAAAGATAGGTCACACATATATCTACAACACAAATTAATCCTTTACAATATCAACTATATATTAGGTTGGCTAGAGATAAACATAATAATTCCAACTTTCCATACGAGCATCTATGCACACGAGATTTTGAATATACACCTTTCTAGTACCCAAAAACCATTTCCCAAAACTACAAGAAAAAATAATTAACAGTGGAGGATTGTAGACCAAAATGCCAACACTAGTTTGTGATCCAATCAGTCAACACTATTCCAATCAACATTGTGATACTCATAACCTTTGATATAAAGATAATAACCATTTTTAATCAAGAACATAGATCTAGATATATGTAGTTAACACCATATATAGACCACAAGAATAGATCTTATATGTACTGTATATGCAGACCAAAATACCAGAGAATGTAAATTGGTTCTTTATAATGGTTAAAAGTACCACATCAAATTAAAAACTCAAACAACATGGTGACATCAATGACAACAATTTTTTGTAGAACTAGACATTCTTCTTCATTCTTCCAACAATCTCCCCTTTTTCATTGATGGAAACATGTGCCAAAATTTACAAAAACTTCCTACAACACAACATTTTCTCCCCCTATCACCAATATTCTCTCCCCCTTTGACATAAAGGACAAAGGGTGACCAAAAATAGGATGTAAATGTATATATACAAAGGAGTTATAACTTCTCATTTCAAAAAATCAAGTGAAAATAACACTTTTTACATGAAATATTTTCTTGTACCTTTCTCTTATGATCAGAAGAATCCTCTTCCAAGAAAACACTATCGAACCCATGATTCATGTACTCATACTATCCAATAAGGATAACAACATAAATGAGGATGTTTTTTCCAAAGATAGAAATTATCTTTCAAAATATTTTACATCAAAAAGTATTTTGAAGAGATGATCCAATCAGACCTTAACAATTTCTTCGACCAACTAGAAAATTTTAACCAGGTCTTCCCTTTGTCTCTGATCAATCAACAACTCTACTTGCAATTCACCAACTCTTATTCTCTGTTTTCTATTTTTATATTTGAAGAAATCAAAATTCTTTCCAATATTATTTATCTCAGATTCAATTGCTTCAATTTTTCTTCTAAAATTAACAACAGTTGCAGGCCACAAGAGAGAATACCTATAGATGTCAGATATTTACTTAACACATTCTCTTGTCTCATCAATGTGCTTGGATATTTTTTTTTATCTTCGGTAAATATTCTCACAATCATAGCTTCAAACTTATGTACTTCAGGTCCTTCAACAATATTCTTTCTTCAATAACCTCTACTAGATCATCCGATAATGATTTAGAAAAATCTGAAACTGTAATACCCTTTTTGAGAAAATAATCAACCAACAAATCATCAATTTTAAGTCTCTTGATTGGAGAGCATGGACACCACATCTCACCAACCTTCTTAATATCACCTTTATCTAGCACTGTCTGAATGTCCTTTGGATTAGATTTAGACATAGGTAGAATTTCTTCTTCATTCTTCTTTACTTTTGAGATAATTTTTCTCCTTTTATATTCTAAAGGGGAACTTCCAATAACAACTTCCAACTCTTTCTTACTAGAAGAGGAACCCTCTTCAAATTATCTAGAAACTAACACATCAGAGCACATATTCTTCTACAAGGATGAGAAATATATTTTGCATGAACTTTCTTTATCCTCCATCCATTCCAAATACTTGCAAACTTGTTTTGGAATAGGAATTTCAGATTCCCACATAACATTCTCTCTTGCCAATAGCGAACTCATAAAGTAAAATAAAAAAACACATGAGCAAAGACCCAAACTCGAAAGGATAACCCTCAACCAAGGAAATTATGAAATTCTAAATTAGGTTTTTTGTTATTAGGCTACACAAATCAAATTTCTTGCTTTCCTTCACCATCATGTGAGCACGATATATAACAATATCCAAAGTTGAACCTTCATGATTTTTGACATAGATTTTATAAGATATTTTGTAAGCAGCATACCTTATTGTAGAATTGACAATAGTATTTATCAATAGAGCTTTGGGGTCTTTTTCAATGCCACTAAGTTCCTCCACATCTCTATATTTCACTGTTTTCTTCCTAGGGAGGTTGAACCAACACTGTACAAGGTAGTAAAAGCTTCAATTGACTCCTTCGTGATCTGATAGGGTTTGTACAAAGTAATGTTGTCATTCTTGAATCAACTTAATAGGAACAAGATAGATTCTTTATCTCCAAACAAAGGAAATTCTCCCCATAAATCCATACCTAATGTTTTTACATTTTTCAATTCATTTCACTTCAACCCTAGTTCCATTATTTTCATCTTTTGATGATCAAACTCTTCCAATTCAACACCCTTCAACCTTAGCATAATATCACCACTCAATCCATTGTCAACCAATTCTATCGTCATGTTTGTCTTCTTCAGATTCTTTCTTGCTCAAAAAAACTTCTTCTTTTCCCCATTTTGTAAATTTAGAGAGATGACTTTGAAATATTTTGTCTTTTATTCTTACTTATTCATAATGATTTCTCTAGATTGCCTCATAATCACTCCAAATTTCTTTAGGATCACTTTAGGATTGCTCCAAATTGTTCTTCAAAATATTTGATTGCACAAGTTATTAAAAATTACTTATGAATTTTACTCTATACATAATCACATTGCTCTAATTCTCATTAAATGTGGTTGCTTTTAAAAAATTGATAAAAACCCTATTTCACTGCACTAAGAAACCTTAAATCGCTCCATAAATAAACATGCTTTCACATTTTCTTTTAGTTTATTTCTCATAACCTCTATCTATTTATTCTCTACAACATATCCTCATGCCAACATCTGACATGCCATATATCTAAGGGGTTTCAAACAATTTTATGTTAATGCTCCTCCTAAGACCATACTACCTAGGTCTAATTCTTGGAGGAATTATCTACACTGAATTATGGAACAAACACATTTATCATCTCTAGATCTTCTTTCTTTCTCCATATCTTTTTCATTTCTTCCTTAAATTCATTCTTATCAATTTTCTTCACTGATTCACTCCTCTCTTTTAGAGTAGACCGCTTTCCCTTTTTACTTCTGCAAACTCTTGAAATATGTTCAAGTTTGTTTCAATTCTAGCAAAAAAAACATCTCTAATTTTTTTGACTTCCATTAACCCTTTATCTACATTGATTTTCTTTGTGCCCTAAATTATTACATGTATAGTACTAGCCATCAAAATATTGATTCACTATTCCTTCATTAAACCTATTCTTCATCACTCAACTAATCATCCTTACCTAAGATTTAAATTTAGTAGCTCCATGTCCAACTTTCTTGCATGCAAAACATTGTCCAGAGAAGGAACTAGAAAACTTATTCATTCTACTTCTGCACTTAGTTACCCTGTGACTAAATTTATTACATGGAATGAAAACACAATTGAAATATGGGTAACATGAAATCTTTACAACCACTTTCTTTGTTATTAAGTGTGAACATGAAATGCAAATAACCAAAAGAAAAATCAACATAATGAACACCATATTTACATGGAAAACCCAATGAGGGAAAAACCATGACGAGGATTAGCTCACAATATAAAGTAATTTCACAACTGAATACAAAGAGGGTCACTGTCAAGGGCTCACTACCCAAATAGGACTCATTGTCTAAATAAAAAAGCTCACTAATTTCAAAGAGGATTCACTGTCCAAGCAAAAGGCTTACTTCCTACAAAAGGATTTGAATACCAAAGTGGCTTCACAACCAGAATGAACTGGTAAGTGTACACCTAACAAGTGTTGATTTAGTTCCTTTAATGCTTAATAAACTGACTTAACACACTTCTTCACATTTGCAACTCCATAACTTGCTTCATCATCCTCAAGACTATCCAACATATATATCTAATTTATCTGCAAGCATCATTTAGGTTGGCCTTATTAGATGCAATCTTTATTCACCAAAAAGACTAGTTTTCAACTCCAATTTAGTACAAAAATTCTCCAAAAATAATCCAAGTGTGTAGCATGCTACAATATGTCAGAATGAATGAAAGATATGTCACACATATCCACAACAAAAATTAATCCATTACAATATCAACTATACATTAGGTCAAACAGAGATAGACCTAATAACAAAATGTAATCAATCAAATAATGCCAACATTACATACGAGCACTTGTGTGCATGATAGTCTAAACATACACCTTTCTAGCAACCAAAAACCATTTCCAAAAATTGTAAGCAAAGATAATCAATAGCTAAAGATAGCGGACCAAAATGCCAACACCGGTTTGTGATCCAACCAGTCAACATTGTGAAGATCATAACCTCTGATATAAAGATAAGCCCCATGTGTAATTAGGAACATAGATATAGATATATTTAGTGAACACCATATATAAACCACAATGATAGATCTTATATGTATTATATATGCAGACCAAAATATCGAAGGATGTAAACTAGACTTTCTTCATGCCGGTTCAGAGTACCAGATCAAACTAATGACTCAAACAACATGGTGACATCAATGACAACAAAAAATTTTCACAACTAGAATTTATTCTTCATTCTTCCAATAGTAATAACATTATTTAACAAGAGAATTCCATATTTAATAACTCCCTTACTTGTAATGAAGTAATTTTAGCAGAACCAACCTTTTAATTTTATCAACATATAGGTTTTAGTTCTTCTAAAAATCTCCTACTAGGGAATATATCATGGTGTAAGAAAATGAGAAAATTGACATATGTCTTTCAATTACTAGGGGACATAGATTTTTGGACCCAAAGGAATCTTTGACTCATAGGGTTTTTCACCTAAAAGGAGAGAGATTTGATCCAAAAATGCTTTTGCGACACTCAAATTAGGATGTATGCAATATGATATGATGTAAATAAACTTATCTAAATGCAATTGACTGAATAAGATGATATAAAATGAATGCAAAAGTGTAATTTAAGCTATGTTTGAAAACACATTATGATATGGAAACAACTATGTAGAATGAAGGAATTGAAAGAAATATGCAAAACAAAAAGAACAAGGTTAAATCTGAGTGCACCCAGGTGATGTATGATCCCTCAAGAATATCTAGAATGCTGATGAATTTTAATGATTTTTCACAGTGGGACTCATTCGCCAAGGGTAGTGATTCAGTCCTCCAACTGGTGAAAAAGTGTCAGAAACTAATTTCTAATAGTCAGGATTTGAAATCTAACAAAATACATAATTTTAGATTTCAAGTGGGACTCATTCACCAAGGGTGGTGAATTAGTCCTCCCTAATATTTCTAGAAAATCAAGAGACAACTCTACTACACCAGATTTGGAGATGTCTGAATGTTGGGTTATCGGGGTGAGTTATGTAGGAAATAGACAGAAAACACTCAATATGCTTGAAAAGATGATAATTTGATTTGAAGAGCCTAGCTAACTTTATTTCCACTTTTCAACACCTTTAAACTTGTTAAATCTACAAAACAAGGTTGCAACTACACATGCAAAAGGGGAAAAAATGTTTGGGGGTTAGTGTATAGTTGTTTTCCTTGGTCAAACCCCACTTTTGTAATCAAACCTGATAGAAATGAATGAAATGTAAAGGAAATGATAAATGCACAACATGAAAGTGTTACTAACTTACCAATATCCTTGAATATGCAAATCTGAAGTAGTGTCAATGGCTACTCCAAAGTGCTTGACAAGTGCTTGAGTTGATGATGTAAGATACTTGAGTGCTTGAAGATTGCTTGAATGTGTTAGGAGATTGAATGCTTGAAAGAATAGGGTTGAAATGAGGTGAAAATCACTTATTTATACAAATCTTGTAGCTTATTATTAGTTAATACCTCATCACAGGCTGGCATAGAGTGAATTTGAATAAAATCTCGAAAGGAAATTTGAAATATTTTGAATTTGGGGCCAAGGGAGATTTATTCGCCACCCATGGTAAATGGGTCCCACCTAGGACATAAAACCAAGTGTCAGAAAAAATGTTATGTATAATTTTGTTTGTCAAGATAAGATCCAAAAATACACTCAATATAAGCATATGAGGGCACAAAGGGACAAAATAAAGCATGAGAAGGGTGTAAATAGTGAAGATGTGCCTAGAAAGGCGTGAAATCTTGTTACAAGACTTTGCAAAACTTTAAAATGGTACATTTTGATGTGAAAAGAAGTGATTTTTAGGTGAATTGCATTAAATATAGTCTTGAAGAATGTAGAAATGTATTACTACACTTCACAACACCTTCACAAGACATCGTTCTTTGAGTTTTAGTATCAGAATAAGCATGTTCAAACCATGATACATCATGAAATCAAAGCAACATAGTTCCAACACCATGAAACAAGACCTAAAAGGACATGAAAATGATAAAGGGCCATTTTTCTATGGCGCATTTATCCACCACTTTAGTGAGAGGAAAAACTTGCTTCCTCACACTAAAGTAGCCATGAACATTGAGGGAAGGGTTCAAATGCAATTCGTTAGCAAGATGGAATATAACAAAAAAGAGGTATGATCAATCCCCCAGAATGAAGATCCCATAAAAAACTAAGCATAAGAACAAAGGAACACACAAGTGTTGAAAAGAATTAAATGAAGCTTAGATAATCAATCCAACTAATTGTGAAAAGAGATCTAGGCTGATTGTTTAAAAAAAAGAGAATGTGTACTCACTCTAGGGCCACATAACTAGTTGTCCGTAGGGTGAGAAGGCCAAACTATATACTCACTCTAGGGCCATGTAATTAGTTTTCTACGGGGTGAGAAAGCCCAAAAATGAAGAAACATATGCTAGTTGGTATGCAGTCACAAACAAAAAAGTGGTTATGGGGAAAAGTCATGCTGCTAGGTGGGCTTCCTACTCAACCATGCCAAAGCTATACCCGTTCGATAACTTTAATAAGGAACAACAGAGAAAAAGGTAACGTAAATTTTTAGCTTTAAACAATACGACACTACAATCATGCAAGTTGTGTTATGCAAGGTGGAAAAGAAATAAAATGCAAAAATGTAATGTGAAAGATTGTTCAAAGGAGTCTTGTTTAGTTTATGCAAGGTTAGTCACTTAGGGAACATTGTATATAATGTCTCCAAGAGAGGACCAATCAAAGAATAGTATATTCACAACTTAGGGGATGCAGTGTGTTGCAATAGACCACTAAGAGGAATGTAATATGCTAAGATAGATCACACTTATGAGGGACATCACACCCAATGTCATCCACAAAGTCACAAATGAATCACATAAATGACAAGGCTACACTAAGAAGCACAAATGAAAATGAAATAATGGTAATGTATGCCCCCCACTTTAAAGGAATTGCTAAACATCATGCTATGAGAAATTAATTGAACATAGAGAAGGAAAGAAAGAAAGACATGAGAGCCAACTTGGAAAGCTCTATGCCAAGTCATATGTTTTGAAGTTAGGCTGCATCGTGTCATGGAAAAGGAAGAGCAAAGAAGGAAGGGAGTTGCCCCCTAGAAAAGAAAGCACACCAAACACATAAGGGATCTATGGATTTGGGGTTAGTATATTCATTGCTACAATGTTGTTATGAAAGAGCATGAAACTATCATCATACTCCAAATACAAATAGAACTAGAAGAATTACACAAGGAGAGTGAAAACAAAGGAAAGAAAAGGTCTGTTTTGAGTCAACATGAAATAGACATTGTGGTCTCAATGCTTTCCATCATCCCAAAAAGGAAAACACAAGCAAAAAGAAGAAAAAAAGAGAGAAAGGCTTGGGTCAACATGGAAGAGACATAGGGCATCTCAATGCTTTATGTCATCCCCAAAAGGAAAACACAAGAAAAGACAAATAAAGAGATAAAAGCTTGGGTCAACATTGAAGATACATAGGGCGTGTCAACACTTTGTGTCATCCCCAAAAGGAAAACACAAAAAAAAGCCCGACAAATAGAAGAATAAAGGTACAGATAGAAGAAGTGTATAAAGAGAAGGAAACATCAAACACATGATATGAGGGGACACAAAAGAAAAGAAGGAAAGAAAAAGAAAAGGCTAGCTAGGAAAATTTAAGTCATCTAACAAGTCATCCACCTCCCAATCATGTTCATTATAATGAAAAGGTGGTTGTCTATCCAAAGGAGGAATTACAAGTGTCAAACTAGGGGTTGTACTAGGTTCTTCACTTGGTAGAGAGGATGTATCATTTATGTTCATCATAGATGAAAATAAAGAATTTAAATCATTATGTGCATTTTCATCAATTTTGGCAATTTTTTCATCGTCATTAACATCACTATCATCATCAAGATTAATGACAATAGGAGGATGAAGGGTGATTTCTAAGGATGGATGTAATAAGAGTGTTGGGTGTTGGATTGGTTCAATTTGATGTGATGTTTGTACTAGACTATCTCGTGGCAGGTCAAGAGAAGAAGGGTAGTCATCTATTACTTCTATCAAAGTTAAGGGTTGATTTTTGTTATTGTCTGCTATGCGAGATTGACAAGTGAGGAGACGATGATGATGCCTTCATTCCCTACCACCGCAGTTTTGTTTAATTCAGTTTTGAAGTTGTTGAGGTGTAAAAGCGGATTGAGTCGCAATAGGTTCTACTTCTAAAGGGGTAGAACAGAGGAAACCAAAGAGGATGGATCAACCACTTTCTCTTTTTCTTTATACACTTGTTTGGTTCAAGGAGGGTGAGTAGGGTTTGTGTCAAGTTCCCTTGGTCATTTAAATGATGGTGGGGAAGGGTCTAGAGAGATTTATTCTAAAGTTGTGTTGGTTTGTTCAATATCAGGTTCAAGTGTAATCATGGTTTCATCTAGGATAGGATGGGTGGAGGTGGACAAAGATGTATTACAGAGAGATAATTTAGCGATATTTTTAGCTTTAAACATTTGATAAGTGATGTAAATGAATTCCTTTCAAGGGGTGATAGGTTCGATGGTTCTAGGCCAAAAGTCTTGTAATGAAAATTTACCTTTGGAAGATAAAGGATTAAAGCCACTATGGTGTATGGTGACTACATCATTTCCATGTGGAAAATTTAAGAATTTATCAATGATTGATGGGACCACTTTCATTAGGTGAAGCCAAGGAGGGCCTAGCCACAAATGAAATTGTTCATATTGCAGAATAATAAAAAATATTACCTCCAAACTCATAGGTCCTATGTGTAAAGGTAGCACGATCAATCCAATCGTAGGGAATGCAAAACCATGATGTGTTTTAATCAATGAAGTCGGTGTATTATAATCATCTTTATATAGATCATGTAATAATAAAAATTCTTCTGTGATCACATTCTTACCACAAGGGGGATATATTAATAGATATTAGTAGTTTTATCATAGATTCTACCAGCTATGTAGAGAGGACCATTAGGAACCCTTTGTAGTATGTCTTTAGCAGAAAAATTAATATAAAGAGATTGACTGGTTTGTCCCTTGTGATGGATAACATCTATCACAATGACAAGTTTATCCATAGGAATAGCTTGGGTAATAGGAGGAGATGTATCAGGTTGTTCTTTGTGTGTTTCAATAGTCATTACATTAGGATTTTAAGGTTCACTAGCATTGACGAACGAGGTAGTGTGCTTAGGCATAGGGTAGGTGAAAATTTGGAGATTTTGGTTAGGGGGAGTGATAGACTTATTGCCTTGATCATTAACACCCATAATGGTCATTTCACCTAAATCAATGAGGTCTTGAACTAAATGTTTAAGACACTTACAATGTTCAGTGTCATGGCCATTTTGACGATGAAAATGGCAATAAGGGTTAGGTTTGAAGGTAGGTAGTAAGGGTTGATTAGGATCAAGTGGCCAAACAAGTGGTAAGGTAAGCATGCATTTTTGGATGAGTTGGTTCATTGTATGGTGGAGGATGTTAGGTAAAGGGGTGAAATGTTTGTTTCAATCACCATAATGATAAGACATAGCTATCATAGAAGCATCCATTGAATTTTGAACTTGTAGAGTTGGTTGTGGTTGGGGTGAAGGAGGTGGACTAAACTATAAAAAGCCTTGGTTAGGTTTGCAGAAATTTTGTGTGTTGTTTTGGTGTTGATTGTTATTTTTAGTTTTGTCAATTTGGCTAGAAGTGGAGTTTGATACTCACATAACATTGTACACAAATGCATGAATGAAGGGTATCTCATCATGGTAAGTTTATCTTGAAGGTTAGTGTGCAAATTCTCAATAAACATCTTCTACAAATGTGCATCTAGAATTTGGACATCAACTTGAGCATATAAGGATTGGTAACAGGAGATAAAATCTGTTACATTTTCATTAGTTTTTTATCTACATCACATAAGGTCACCAATTATCTTTTTAGGTGTCATGTGCACTTGAAAAAAATTAATGAAAGCTTCAGCCAAGTCATTAAATGAATGAATGGAATGATTAGGAAAGTTGGAAAACTATTCTAAAGAAATATCCTTCAAGGTCATTGGAAAAAGTTTTGCTAAAATTTTATCATCAAGGAAAAAATCACATCACAAGGAAGTAAATGCATTGACATGGTTGATAGGGTCTCCTTTTCCTCTGTATTTCCCAAATATTGACATTTTCATCCCTTGTGGCATTGGGGTACGTAATATTTCTAACAACAATAGGATACTATGAATAAGATACATGGTTCGAGTGGTTTGACCTTGACTAATGGTGACAAGTTGGTGTTGCATGGATGAAATAGTGTTAAGGAGTTGTGTCATAAAGGATCAGGATAATGGGGTTGATGTGGAAGGGAAAATGGTGATGGATTGTGGGTGATGTTAGGGGAGGTGAATGGAATGCTAAGGGGTGTGAAAGTGGTGGAGGGAGCTTGTGATGCCATAGAAGAAGTAGGAATGCTAGTGGAAATTGGGAAAGAAGTAGCTACATAATTAGGTTGATGTAGAGTTGTGTGAACTTGCAGATTGGTGTAAGTTGGTATAGAAGTTATAGTTGAAGGAGGAGGAACTTGAGATGCTCCTTGGCTTCCAGGAATGTTTGTTGATGGATTATTGGAAGAGGCATGTTTATGGTAAATCTTGGCTATTTGTTTCAGCACTTACAAGCCATCATCACTCTCAATTAAGCAATGAAGGTTCTCTATAGAAGGTATAGCAGTGGTGGAAATTTTTTCAAGGGACAAGTCTTGTGTAAATGTGCAAAGTCCTCATGAATATTAATAACCTTTTCCTCTGGGAGGGATTTTTTTTTATTATCAACATGCATAGGATGGAAAGGGGAAGGAATGGAAGTGGTATTATTAAGGCCTAATGCACCATTGTCCATACCAGGAGTAGGAGCTCATGAGATTGCAAGGTCCACAATGAAAGTGCTATCGTAGGAGGCCATGAGTCTAGAACTTCTTCTCACTAAAGTATTATCAACAGGGCACCAAACACTCATGCAAGTACCACAAAGGAAGGGTGATTGGAAATGAAAACTAATCTAAGAATGTGAAATGCCAATAACAAAAAATCTACTAACTATAACAGAGATGTAAATAAAAAAATAGAAATGCAAGAAAATAATAGAAAAAGCACAAAACTATTGTTTAAAATGTGCAGAGGGACTGATTCACCTTGGGTGGCGAATGAGTCCCAGGATGCAATTTTTTTGTGTTTTTTAGAATTTTAAGGATGATTTAAATGCTTTGTAGAATGCAAATATAGATTCAGAATCTATAGTTGTACTTTTCTCAATGAAATTAAATGCAAGAATGAAGACTAAATGAATGTTCTGCTACTGCAAAAATGAAAAGGTCCTAAAATGCAATAACAAATCAATGTCCTAATTGAATGCCAATGAAAATGGAAACTAGGATGAAAGATATGAATGCAATCAAAAGTTTAAAATTTTCAAAAGTTGGGTTCACCAAAATGTGACAGATTTTTGGACCCAAAGGACTCTTAAACTCTTATAGGGTTTTTAACCTAAAAGGAGAGAGATTAGATCAAAAAATTCTTATGTGACACTCGAATTAGGATATATGCAGTATGATATGATGTAAATAAACTTATCTAAATGAAATTGACTGGTTCAGATGATCTAAAATGAATGCAAAAGTGTAATTTAAGCTATGTTTGAAAACACACTATG
>VDFB02329790.1:0-24795 GCA_007258455.2 Sequoia sempervirens
CCTAGATAGTGTGCAATGTAAGGTCGAGTAGGACCAACACACAACTAAAATAGATAATTATTTACCTCATCAGGAAATTAGTTGAAATTAGTAGGAAATAATTATACTACTATGCATGATGCACATTTGTATCATTGTTTTCGTATGTGAGTGATGCACTAAAGTCATTGACTCCTTTTTGTGAGATACACTTTTTATACTCATTGTGTTTATTGGATCAAGTAATGAGCATTGTAACTATACTACTATGCGAGCGATGCACTTACCATATTTATTGTATGTAAACTTGAACAAGAAATGTTCATTGTATGTGATGCATATACCATATTTTGTGTGAGTGAGGCACTACAAGTAAATTATGTATTTGTACCTTGTGCGAGTTATGCATAAAGGGTTCGTGTATTCTTTTGTTAATTAATCATTCTATGTGCAATGGTCCGTGTTATGCATTATCATGTTATCTAATCTATATTTTTATGCAATTTGAGATAGATTATTCTTGTTGAATGTGTTGTGTGTGATAAGCTTTAAGCTTACCTTCTGGGATAGGATGTTGAATGTGGGTTAACAGAGAAGGTGATCTTCTTTTTTGAGATCAACCATTTTTCGTATTTATGCTTTGTCCAAATCTATACTATACCATTGAAATAGATGGATAATGAATTCCTAGCTTCTATGTCTTATGTTTCTCTACCACATCATGCATGCAAGAAATATGTCCATTCTAGTGTACAATGCATATAAGGCATCGGAAATGCATCAAGAGTTTCCCTCCTACCCTTTTTATATAGGTTCTATGCACCTCATGCAAGACCAGGTATTATTCAAGTTAGGGAGAACCCTGAGGAAGTGTTATGTTCATGGTTGGGTGGTAAAAACACCTTAACCATGTTTTTGATTTTTTATAATTGGTTGGTTATACTAGCTACAAATAGAATATATATTTTAATCTTTTAGAAAATGGATGTAGCATGAATTTGTACTTCTTTCTATGAAAATTATGATTGTATCTAATCAAAAGTAGAAATTGTACATTTTGTATATTTTCTTGCCAATACAGATTAAGATTTCCCAGTGCCGGTAAATGGATGTTTCAATATTGAAATTTGATGAACTTCTTATTTTGATCTTCTAATCATGAAATAAACTTTTTATGAAGACTTTCTTGTAAAATTGAGATGATTCTGTTGATTTTCCAATGATGATAACAAGTAGTATGGGATGCTTGTTTTTCATCATAAGGGAAATTGTTCCGATGTCTCATGCAAGTAGGCATGTTGACAAAATGAACATCAGTGTTTTATTTTTATGTAAATGCCTCAAATATGAATAAAATTATATGAAGCAAAGGAATTATATTGCATGCTTTTATTCATCGTAAAATGTTAAACTAAGTTGATTGATGAACAATGCTCTGCTAACAATGACTACAAATGAATGCATGTTAGATGAAGGATTTTTTGCAGTTATGAACAAACAGGTGCATGGAGCAACAACACAATTGTTAGGTGGGCTGATTTTGACATTTAGGTAAAATAGAATTAAAGAGGTATGAAATTTTTATCTTTAGTTAAGTTGATCATTGAGACGATGATTCTTTAAGGGGGGAAGGATGTCATGACCCCTATTTTCAATAATTAATTTTTAATTTAATATTACTATTTTAATAATCGTTGACCAAACTTTGACTCATGTGTGTAACAGGAATATACTCTCGGTAAAGAGAGAGTATCATCGAGGAGGGGGTGTCTATCCAACTGATGGAAACTTGTGGTGAAAGGAATCTACACACAGGCACCTAGTTGACATTATAGTTGCATTTGTCTTTGCATAAATAAATTATGTCAATAAATTGCTTCTCATCTTTGATAGAAAAATAAATCACCTTTATGTTTTATAGTTGCCATTTAATTAAATTATTAGTTAAATATTAATATGCTCTTATTGGAATAAATGTAGATTTAATTTATTTATTGGTTTTTATTAAAATTGTATGTGAAGGAAATAAATTATATTTATTTATTATTTAGATAATTATGTGTGTGGTAAAATAAATTGTTAAAATTATGTTTAGTTATAAAAATCTATGCATAAAATGAAATTAGAATATTTATTCTTTTTGATAATAATAGAGATAAACAATAAAAAAAGAAAGACAAAAAAATAGAAATAAAACAAATAAAATAATAGAAAAGATTTAAATTTAGAAAGAAAAAACACTAAAACAAAGAAAAATAAAAATAGAAAAAAACAAGAAGAGAAGAAGAAAGAAAATAATAAAAAGAGAATGATCTCTCATTCTCTCTACACACAAGATTCATTCACAATTTTCAGTCTGCAAAAAAAAAATCGAGGAAAGAAATAAAGAGCATTCATTGATGCATATGATTTATCAAAAAAAAAAAAAAAAAATGTTGCATACGCTTACATTGAATGGAAAGAAAATATTTTGCAACTAGAGAAATTTAGGCATAGAGAAATTTAGGCATAGTATGTTAGGAAACTGTCTGTTGAAGGAAACAGTGTGGCCTCCCACCAATATGAAGCAACTTCCGAGAAACGACAAAAGGATTTTGACTTGGAGAAGCGCAAAGATCAAGTGGATTATTTCCTCAAAGTGGCAAGATAGAACTCAAAAGAAGGTAAGCACTCATTTGATGCAAATGGCTTAAATTATCAACTTAGAATTTGATATTTTAGTTTACTGTGAATAATAATACTATAGCCTACAAATATGAATGTGTAATCACTGATTTTAAGTGGGTTAGGAATTGGGTTTCAAGATGCACGGTCTTCCAACTCCGTCCAAGTTTCTTAAATCATCTTTTTCAAATAAATATTGTGCATATCCTTCTATCGTTACAGTCACTAACTTATAAGTGTCTTCATTCTAAGAAATACTCTCATCCATCGCGTGACCTCTTTGAAATCTATTGGCTTTTGGCCTTGTTTTGCATGCAAGTTCTTGAAGCCTTTTTACAAGACTATTCTACACTTATCCTACCATCATGGAATTCCGTGTGACCACATTTCTTGAGTCATTATGTCAAGCGTTTCGTGTTCCTTTTCTATGCTCCCGCATTTTGCATGCATGTCCATCTGGGCGCTTGCATCCTTTGTGATTTTGAGGGGTGTGCATGTCCTGTACCAATGCTCTCATTTTGGCATAGGTAGAGAGGTTGTTGTACGTGAGTTGTGGGTTTAAGCTCACCCCTTTCCACTCGTAATTGCATGAAAGTTACTAAAGCCTTTCAAATAAATCTTCCTACGTGTGCAATCTAAGTGACAATGTAGAATATCATAAAAACCTTTGTTGAGCGGCCTCTACCTATGTGATATCTTTCTCTTAAAAGTTTCAATCACATTCCATCAAATATGTTTTACATGTAATCCACAGTCAAAGCGTGCCATGAGAATCATTTATATGAGGCATTTTCATGTACTCTGTCTTGCTTGCATATTTGCATGGGTATTTACCTGTCCGTGGCACAACTTCATAAGCCCCTTACTCTTGTATTATTATGCATTTAATCTTCTTCCTGAATTATATCTTTGTCATTGAGGTAAAGCTATAGTAATCCAGATCTCTTTTCATGCTTTGTTTTATTGGCGTAAGGTATTGTTTCTATTTCTGCATTCTTATGAAGGAACTTTAGGTTTAAGTTTCTCCCCATGACTCCTTGGGAAGCATAAGAAAATAATTTGATATTTATATTAAATTGATCATCGAATATTTCAATATTATAAATTAGGCTGTGAGTATTAGATTTTGTTTTTCGAGTAATACAGTAGTCATGTTATCATTAACCGTAAAACTTAGCTCTTTATTGTTTGAACTCCACAATTTGTGTATCTCAAACCTCGATTAAATTCTAAGCCACCATTTAGGCTAAGATTTCGTAGATCAGAATACTAACAACCAAATCACGAGTGGACTTAGTCAATTCGTTCTATGACACAAACCTATATTAGGTTGAGGGCTACCTCTTTTCGACTTAAGTATGGAATCTTACCTGACTAATAATAGATGTCTAGAAGGTTACAATTAGTATTTGCATGATATCTTAATGATAATTGATCATTGTTATAAGATTATTTATTGGATTTGTTTAGTAGACTTTAAGCTGAATTTTAATTGATAAATGAATCAGATAGTCAATACTTAAGTGGGACTGATAATTAACACTAAATCATGTTGAATATTAAGATCATAGCAAATGATTTATTGTTGTCTCAATCATTGGAATTTGTTTTAGTTTATCAAGCCCTTTTCTCTATATAATTAGATAGGTGAATTTAAAATCTTTCTTGCAAAGTAAATTGAGCTATTGATTTTATAAGAACGTATACTCATATATTCTCTAGCTTATATATGTATTTGCATACATACATGAGCTATACCTTCTTTATTTAATTCATTGATCGCATATTGTAACGACCTTCCTAAATGATATCCTATGATTTTGGGTTAATATCTAACATGTTTTAAATGTTAAAGATTCTAGTTCTTATGGATCTTTAGGATATGAAATGTGTTAGTATTAAGGAGATAGATGTTATGTAGAGAAAAAAAGTGATACTTTGTAGTTGATTGCTTTATTATTCATAAATGTGTAATGAAGTTGTAAATGGTCATGTTAGTGAAACAATATGATCATTGCCAGTGAGGCATTTTTACAAGTGGTTTTTCATCCCTACTGATACCAAATGATGTAAGGTCTGTAAAACTCACTTACTAAAAATAACCTTCGACAAGCAAATAAATTCCTAAAATAATTAAATAGTATAAGATAATTATTAAATGATGCTAAAAGGAAATAATTAAATAACTCCATCATTACTTTCAAATGAATTACATACATTAATGATTCAATATGTATATCAACACAAGCCGTGCCTTTACAAAATTTAGCTATGTAGGCTTACACTAAGATAATGCAATAGCAATACATAACATCTTTCCACATGTGCACCATGGAACCCAAGAGAAAGTATCATCGTGGTGATATCCACCCTACCATGAAGCACAAAGCTTCCCCCGTGCTTCCTATTGGAAAGCCCGAACCATCACGAGGGGTCTAGCAAACTGGTACTGACATAGGTGAAAGAATTTGGTGCTCTACTTAACTCATTATACATAAATGCAAGAATGGAAAAACTACATCCACAACTCATACATACTTTTCAAGTAAAGTAAAATACATATGCAATGTAACATTATCCTTCTCAAAGAATAGTCATTCGTTCTCGATATCATGATCACATGCCATGGACATAATTGAATTCATTTATCTATCAAATTCAAATTTGATCTCCTTCTACCAAGAGAACAAATTGAAGGTAAATATTTACCTCTACAATTAATCTATATCTAATCACATTGATTTAGTAACAAGCTGTTCAAATACAACTAGCATTATTATTACCATCTTATCAATCTCCAACTTGAGTCATTCCAAATTAACCTAACTTGGTAGAGTAAAATATGACAACTTGTTAGGTTGTCATCTCATGTTCATATTTAATGATACATCATAAAAGACAACATCTATTTACTACTATCCTCCAATTCTACGTTCTCATATTGAAATTCTATTAAAAACAAGGAACTATATGAATTCAAATATTCTCCTAACAAGATTCATGAAATTTCATCATTAAATGATAGCTTTTACCAAGTCAAAGAATAATATTCACTCATATATGTCTATTTAAAATCAAGGTTTTTTATTTCTCATACCTTTATCAATTCAAATACTCTATTTTAAACAATTGTGGTTCATATTTCTATCTCTTTAATACTATGTTACATCTTCTATATCCCTTAACTTGCATCAATTAACTATCTTCACTTCTTATTCACAAAAAAAACAACCCCTTTCAAACTCTTAATAGTTTTTCAAATCACCAGATGTTGACAAGGCATTCAATTCCTATAAAAAAATGTGCAGAAATATAATAACGTCATTGAAATTTAAGATTGGTGTTTCGAGTCTAGCAGGGGTGGACGATATGGAAGCATATAGTTAGAGGCCCATGTATTTTTTAAAGGCCACAACAAAAGTTCCAAGAGCATATTTATTTACATATGGGCGATTAGCATAAACAGGCTGGTCATTCAAAGATCTTAGAACAATAAAATATAGATATGGTTGTCGGTAGAAAGGGAGAAGGGGTGCTTAGAGAGATTATTCGACAGATACCAAAATGATAAGGTAGCTGACAAATACAAAAAGATATAAAGACCGACATAATAGAGTTTTGGGTGTTTAAAACAGGACAATCTCTCCATACAGGCCAAAGGGTAACAGATTGTCTACACATGGAAAAATAGCCCATCACAAAGCTAATTACAATCCCAAATTTTGATTAAGAACATGCACCTTTAATCGACCAAATGCTTCCTTTGAAAAGCAGGTTGCCTGCCACCTCTCAGCTCCTATTGAATATCGCCCAACCTTCCTCTGTGTCATGCCCTTCTTCTTTTCTCCAATTTTTCTCTCTTATTTTTTAATTATTTTTGTCTCTGTTTCTTTTTTCCCAGACTGAATGTTGTGAACCAATCTTGTGTGTGAGAATGAGCGGGTTTTCTCCTTTTATTAACTTTGTTTTCTTCTCACCTCTTTCTTTCTATCTTTTATATTTTTACTTTTGTTTAATTTTTGTGTTTTATTTTCTAAATTTAAGTCTTTTCTATTTTTTTATTTGTTTTTATGCTTTGTTTTGTTTTGAATTTTCTTTTTTTTTCAATATTCTATCTCTAATTTATCAAATAAAAACACATATTCTATTTTTGAAAAATTAAACAGGTATTTAATAACATAATTTTATTAATTAAATTTGCAACACAATTATTTCTAAAATAATAAATGATGATAATTCTAATTCTTCCTTCACATATAATTTTAAAGAAAAATCACTTTATAAATAAACTAAAACTACTTTATTTCATTAAGAGTATTTTTAAGACTCAATTAAATAATAACTATCAAACATAACAATGATTTTTGTTTTCTACTTAAAATAAGAAGAAATATATCATTATGATTAATTTATGCAATAATAATGCAACTATATACCATCTAAGTGCCTATGTGTGCAAATTTCTTTCACCATAGTTGCTTATAGCAGCTAGACACCCCCTCCCGGATGATACTCTCTCTACCGAGAGTATTTTCCTGACACACACATGAAACAAAGTTTGGTCAATGAAATTTTAAATAGTAATATTAAATTATAAATTAATTGTTGAAAATAGGGGTCATGACATCCTTCCCCCCTTAAAGAATCATCGTCTCGATGATCAACTTAACTAAAGATAAGGGATTTTTAAATGGTCGATGGCTTCGTGCAGCGGCTGCGTGCGAGCTAGGGCTCGCATGCCCTAGCTTTTCCCTGCTTTGCTATGTGTTGTGTGTACTCAGCGGCTGTGGTGTGTGCTGGGAGGCGGGGGTCTTTCTTTGGTGTTCAAGATTGATGCTTGAATTAGAATTTTGGGGTCGACCTTTGTCAGCTCATGGTGGTCTTTGTTTCACTTTCATTTTCTGGCTGATGCGTTCCACCTCCTTTATGGTGGTTTTGGGATCTAGAAATTTTGGGCCTCTTGTCCCGCCTCTCTCTCTCTTTTTCTTGGTGTGGATCGTGCTAGTTGGTGCATGGAGAATCAGGGTTTTGCTCTGTCCCAAGCTTCTCGTGGGGATTTGGAGATGGTGGAGCCATCTTCTTCATTGCATGCTGGTGTTATGGATCAGCTGGGTAAACCCCAATTTGGGGATGGGGTTTCCTCTTCAAAAGGGAGGTTATGAATTAAAAAAGTAAATGGATGTCTGGAGCGATCAGAGGATCGTCCAGTTTTGGTCATTCAGCACGAGCAAGTTTAGGAGGATGTTAAATTCTAGTTGTCGTAAACTGTTGCAAATTTTTTGGGCAGCAAGTGCGCACTCTGCGGAGTGTTGGGAGGGACGTGGAAGGACAGAATCATGTCGGATAGGAATAGGGCTTTTGAAGGTGGCCCTTATTTCTTTAACCAGGTTGGGCTATTCATCAAGCCTTGGCACGTGGGCTTCAACTCTGCTGAAGAGATCCCCTCGCGAGTTCCTGTGTGGGTCCGTTTGCCGAGGCTTCCGTTGGAATTCTGGAGGGAGGATATTCTCCACTCGATCTCTCTTCTGCTCAGAATACCTGTGGGATCTGCTTCACAAACTCAAGATCGTAAGGTAATTTCTTTTGCTCGCATTTGCGTTGAAGTTGATTTGAATAATCCGTTACCAGACTCTATGAAAATCCGCTTGGGTTCCTCTTCTTGGATCCAACAGCTGGATTATGAGACCCTACCTTTTAGATGCAGAATTTGTCATGAATATGGTCATTTACACCGCAAATGCCCTAGATTTAAACCCCCCCCTTGGCTGCCTCTGGGCCTCCTAGGGGGGACAAGGGAAAGGATCCGATGTCTAATGAATCTGTGGATAATGAGGGTTTTATTCTAGTAAAGTCCCGTAACAGAGGCAAGGGAAAGAAGCGAACTTGGCTAGATAGACAGAATGAAGGTACTTTTAACAAGTTTGATATTCTTGATGATCTAGTCTAGGAGGAAGGTATTCCCGCTGAACTCTCTTCTGGGGCCAAGGAGTTGCATGAAGGTCCGGATGAGAATGCAAGGAAAGAGGATCATATTTTATCTTCAGAGGTCCACCAAGTAGATCAGATGGCAATGGATCTGCCTTCTCAAGCTCAGGATTTTGGGGTCCTCCAGGGGTCACAGATTCCGAAGGGCCCGGTAGTAGTGGCCCATGATCCCCCTACTCCTAAGGGGGCCTCTGATTCTGTAAAGGGTAACAAAGCTCCTCTGGTTTTAGGATTACATCAGAAATCCTTTAAGAAGGGGCTTCTTGATAAACCATCAAAGAGTGGAAGGAAGATTGATCAAGAGAAGGTTAAGATTATGGGTGACACTTTGGTCAAGTCTAGGTCTGTGAAACCCATTGATTCTCATTTCTCCCACCCTCATAAATGATTGTTTTATCATGGAATGTAAGGGGATTGAACAACATCCCTAGACAAAAGGTTGTTGTGAGATTCAGGTGAATTAGAGTCTGATGTGGTTTTCATTCAGAAAACCAAGCTTCATGATGATGGTTTAGCAAATTGTGCTTGGCGTGTCGGCCCCCAAGGCAGGCGAAGGGTGGATTAGCCTCCCCAAATCCATCTGAGAGAGTGGCTTTATGCAGACTTAGGAAAGTTTCCCCTTATGGTGGATGTCTAGCGGTCTTCCATTTCTTTGGTTGCCTCTATTTTTGCGACTGGAGAGAGGTGTCTTTTATTAAATATTTATCCTCCAATTGATCTTTTAGATAAGTCAAATCTTTGGGCTCACATTCAATTCATCCGTGCCTTGGACCCTTTTCTCCCATGGATTATGGCTGGTGATTTTAATTCTGTTACTTTCTTGGATGAAAAACATGGTGGGTTAGCCAGGCTGGACCCTTCTGCAAATTTACTTAGGGCTATGATTGGTTCCTTGAATCTCATTGATGTGAAGCCAACCAATGGTGTCTTTACATGTAATAAGAGGAGATGTGGTGTTGAGGCTATCTCAGAAAGGCCTGATAGATTTCTTATCTCTTGCTATTGGTTGAATAGTAGGTTGATTACCAGTTTAGAAATTCTTGATTGGAGGGGCTCAGATCACTGGCCTATCAAGCTCTGTCACCGTTTATGGTGTCACCAAGAATCCCTCTTTCAAATTTTAGTTGATGTGGTTAAGAGATCAATCGCTACATGATCTTATGTGGGATTGGTGGCATGAGGGGATGCCTACCCATGGGATGGCCATGTTTACTTTTAGTAAGAGGCTCCAACATGTGAAGTTCAAGCTTAAAAGATGGAATAAATAGTATTTTGGGAACCTTCAAGCTTAGAAGTTGGATGCCCAGTCCAAATTGGATGCTATCACTCGTCAGATTTGGGATTAGGGGTTGACCTCTGCCCTTAGTATGGCTAAGTCCTTGGCTCTAAAGGGTTTAGAAGAGTGGGAACTTCAGGAAGAGATCTTCTAGAAGCAGAAATCTCATATTGATTAGCTTCAAGAAGGGATAGGAACACTTCATTCTTTCATAATTCGGTTAAGGCTCAGAGACAAGGAAATTATATCTCCTCTCTTGTTTCACAGGATGGGGCTCAAGTCTCGTCTTATGCTGATATTTCCAGGGAGGTAGTCAATTATTTTTCAAACCTCTTTTCTAGAGAGAATCTTGCTGCTTGGGCTAAGGAGCAGGCCATCATGGATTGTATTCTTCACCTGGTCTTTGCTGATATGAATGGGGCTCTCTTATGTCCTATCTTGTTACCTGAATTGGAGAAAGTGGTATTTAATATGAAAAAAGGTAAGGCCCCTGGTTTGGATGGATTTTCAATTGAGTTTTTTCAGGAGTTCTGGGAAATTATAAAGTTTGATCTCCTTGAGGTGGTTCAGGAATCATATAGGAACAAACAGATGCTCAAGTCTATGAATTCTACCTTCTTGGCTCTCATACCTAAGTTGGAAGGAGCTAACCGGTTAGCTCAATTCAAGCCTATTGCGTTATGTAATGTTGTTTACAATATCATCACCAAATTGATTGTTGAGAGACTCAAACCACTCCTTGGTACTTTGATCTCAGCTGAGCAGGGTGGTTTTGTTGAAGGGAGACAAATTTTGGATGGTGTGGTGATAGACATGGAAGCTATTCATTCTATGGCTAACTCTAAGGAGAAGGCTATGTTTATTAAACTTGACATATCTAAAGCTTATGATCGGGTGAGCTGGGAGTTATTACAAAAAACTCTCTTGGCTTTTGGCTTTGCTGAGGAATGGGTGAGTTGGGTTCTTACTTATGCGACCTCTGCCTCATTCTCAGTTCTCATTAATGGGGAACCTTTAGATTTGTTTAGTGCTTCTTGGGGTCTCCAGCAAGGGGATCCTTTATCCCCTTACTTATTCATTATCATGGTAGAGGGTCTTGGAAGATTTATTAAATCTTAGGTGAGACAGGGTCTTATCCATGGTTGGAGTTGGAACAACCTTCTCCCTTCCTACTCTCATCTTCAGTTTGTGGATGATATTGTGCTAATGGGCTTGGCTAGAATTAGTGAAGTGACTTAATTGAGCTTTAGACATCTATCTAAAGGCTTACAGTGGAGTGTATTAATGATGATAAATCTTCCATTTTAGCTTCTTTTAATACTCTCGGCTTATTAAGTAGGATTGCTAGGATCCTTAGATTTCAAATCGGTTCTCTTCTATGATCACCACCGGATCTAGCTTTGGGGAGCCCATTGGAGAAAATCTAGGGAATTTTCGATAAATTTCGGAGTAAGGTTAGCCATTGGACTTACAGATGGCTATCTTCTGCTGGGAGAGTGGTTCTTCTTAAGATTGTGGTGCAGTCTCTCCCCATTTATAGGTGTTGTGTGTAGGTTCCCCCGTCCACCTTTGTGCGGGAATTTGATGCTTTGTCTCAGAAATTTCTTTGGTATGGCAACCTTCTTTCCTCGAAGTGGAGCTTAGTCAAGTGGGAATCTGTTTGCAGGCTGAAGCATGCTAGGGGCCTTGGTCTTAGGTCTATGGCTCTTGCTATCACGGCCTTAGCTGCCAAGCTTTTTTGGAGGTGGTGCAACAATCTTGATCAGGATTGGGCTAAGATTCTGGCCCACAAGTATCTTCCTGGTGCTGATTTCCTTGATGTGCCGCGTCTTCCTTTGTTGGGTAAAGGCTTGTGTATTTGGGATAACCTTAATAAGGGTGCTCAGTTGATTAAGGAGGGTCTCTTCTGGATCTGTAATAGCGGCTCTGATGCTTTGTTTTGGCAGGACTCTTGGGATGGCCACCCTCCCATTCTTTCTAGTTTTCCTCAGCTTCAGCCTCTTTGCCGTAATTTTTCTAAGGCCGGTTGGATTAAGGTGGAGCATTTTAAAACTGTCAAGCATATTGGACAGGTGGTTGTGGCTTGCTGGAAGGACCCACAGGAGTGGCCCTTGGGCGGTTCTGATGAAGATCGTGTTGTTCTTTCTAGAGCTTTGGAGGGTAGGCTCTGCAGCTCCCTTAATGGGAGGGATGTTCTGGCTTGGAATCCTAGTCCAAAAGGTAAATTTACTGTGGCCCAAGGCTATGCTATGCTTGATAGGAACTTACATGGTCCTGCTGAGGTACTCTGGTGGAAGAAGGTTTGGGACAACTTCTCTTGGCCAAAGTGCAATTTTTTCTTATGGTTGGTTGCTTAGAGGAAGTGCCTCACTTGGGAAAATCTTCACAAACGTGGCTTTCAGGGACCTTCTATTTGCCTTCTTTGTTTTCAAAGTGAGGAGTGTACCTCCCACTTGTTCTTTCTTTGCCCTTACGCTAGAGAGTTATAGCATAGATGGTGGGAGGCTTGGCGTCATGGTTGTATTCATGCCACCTCCTTGATTGACTTTTGGGAAAGTTTGGGCAGACCTCCAGTGAAGACCCCTTTCCTACAGGTGGCCTAGGCTGTTGGGCCTATTCTCATTCTTTGGAACCTTTGGTTGGAGAGGAACCATAGAGTCTTTTGCGGTTCCAATTTGGGAAATCTTCAATTGTGGAAGAAAATAATTAGCAGGCTTCAAGAGACTATTTCGGCTAAGTGTGACATGCCTAAAAATCTTGACCCTAGTGATCTAGATATTGTGCAGAATTTGAGCTTGAGGGATAGTAGCAGGGGCTGCTTTGCTGGCAGAAGACCTCGTCAGGTTCGACAACGGGTTTGTCGAGATGGGAGGTGGATGCCTCCCTCGAAGGGGGTCCTAAAGATTAATACTGATGGTTCTTCTCGTGGGAACCCTGGCCATGCTGGTGTGGGGGGTATTGGTAGAGGTAACGATGGTGGGGCAGTTTTTGTCTTCTCTAGTTACAAAGGGCAACATTCTAATAATCTGATGGAGGCCCTTGCTATTAAGATTGCTTTTGAGCGTGGATTCTCTTTAGGTTGGAGGAGGATCATTTGTGAGTCGGATTCTCAGATTGTTGTGGATTTGCTGAACAACCAAAGGTTGGATGATGTTAGTTGGTAGTTGGCTTCTGTGGGTAGACAAATTCTAAGTCTTTGTAGCTCCTTGGAGTCTATCTCCTTTTTTCATATCCCTAGAGAGTGGAACAAAGTGGCCGATTGTCTGGCGAAGTGGGCCTCCGAGAATGTGGATGGCTGGGATATTAGTGGAAAGGATGAGCTTCCTTCTAATTATCTTGGGACCCTAGAGAGGTTATTAGTGGAGGACATGAATAGGTAGTGTTGTTGCTGGTTGGTCTGGTGGTGGTCTTATTTTGGTGGGCCTCTGGCCTTTGCTTTGTACTCTAGTTTTGATTGAATAAATTTTTTACCCCTTCTACTTCAAATAAAATTTCATACCTCTTTAATTTTGTTTTACCTCAATGTCAAAATCAGCCCACCTGACAATTGTGTTGCTACTCCATGCACCTGTTTGTTCATAACTACAAAAATTCCTTCGTCCAACATGCATTCACTTGTAGTCATTGTTAGCAAAGCATTGTTCATTAAATCAACTTAGTTTAACACTTTACGACGAATAAAAGCATGCAAGCTCATTCCTTTGCTTCATGGAATTTTATTCATATTCCAAACATTCCCATAAAATAATACACTCATATTCATTTTCGTCATCATGCCTACTCGCACGAAACATTAGAACAATTTCCCTTATGGTGAAAAACAAGCATCCCATACTACCTACTATCACCATTGGCAATCAAAAATTACATCAACAAAACATCTCAATTTTACAATAAGGTCTTCTTAATGAGATCATTTCATGATTAGAAGATCAAAATAAGTTCATCAAATTTAATTATTGATACATCCATTTACCAACAAAGTAAATCTTAATCTATAGTGGAAAGAAAATATAGAAAACATACAATTTCTACTCTTGATCAAATACAATCATAATTTTCATAGAAAGAAGTACAAATTCATGCTATATCCCTTTTTTGAGTTATATAAAGAGATTCAAATGTACAATCTATTTTCAAAAGCATGGTTAAGGTGCTTTTTTCACCCAACCAAGAACACAACACTTCCTCGGGATTCTTCCTAACTCAAAGAATACCTAGTCCTGCATGAGGCGCCTAAAACCAATAAACACAATGAGTATAAAAAGTGTATCTCACACAAAGGAGTCAATGACTTACTCTAGTGCATCACTCGCACATGACAACAATGGTATGAATGTGCATCACACACATTAGTATAATTATTTCCTACTAACTTCAACTAATTTCCTAATGAGGTAAATATTTGTCTATTTTAGTTGTGTGTTGGTCCTACTCGACCTTGCATTGCACATGCTCTGGGGGTAGTTAAATGCCTTACTACTATTTCGAATTCGAGTGGTTACCCCACACCACATTTGGAGTTCAATAAAATATATAGTAATTGGTATAAGGTACATTCATGACCTAATGGCCATTATAAAGCATATATCTACAATAATGCATCTTCCTTAGATTAAATCGAGCACACCAATCACATACAATACCCCTTGTCAAAGTGCAGTCACACTATTCCATTTAAAGAGAATTTTCACCATCCAAGCACACTAATGAATTTGATCTAGTTCATCTTAGACATGAGTAACATGAGTCAATTATCATGATGCTAACCCATCATCCTAAAGTTAGGAGCTTCCAACTATGAATGAAAACTCTGAAGCAACTCAATTTCAAGGTTGGCAATACTACGTTGCCATCTTTGCAAACACTTCATGTTTGCATCAACTACGAATCCACCATTTCTTGCACCTAGCATCAATCAAAAAAATTCATTCTACCCCATTTCTAATACACAAATACTCACCCCGGACCTAGTTTATTATCCATGTTCTACTCCCCTATACATTCCATCAGAGCCTTCATGGCATGATGGAGAACATAACATAACATACTACAGGACCAGTAGTCAAAACATTCGAGAATAGCCATCGAAAAAAAAAATGACAAGATATCAAGCGGAAAGAAAATCATCAAAGCATAAAATGAGCTCAACAATCAAACATATTCATAAGAATTGCAAGGTCAAAACTCTTGATGGCTATACTTAGGCATAATTAAAAAAAGGAAATTTTCATGTTGGCCCTCAACATCTTCAAATTTCATGCAATAAAATAAAATTAAATATTAACATCCACTGTTTAACATTATACAAAGGGATAAAAATGCTACACTTCACCTTGATCAGAGATAAGTAGGAGAATATGCATGATCACTTGACAACCTAATTTCTAAGACTCTAATTACATTCATACTGAAAGATTATTTCCAACATCTGCTTGCATTGTACTTCACTCGTTGAATCACCAATACCAATGAATTTCCAAAACCTCCATTTGTTCTACAACCAAGATCTTATTTTATTTATTTGTGGATTCTTACATCCTTATTGTATATAAAAGTTTCTATTTTTTTGAACATATCATAAAAGTTTACATTTCATTCTCAAATAAGGGGAACTCACATACTAAAATAGTATTCCAAAAAGAAATGCTTATTCCAAGTACGAAAAGTGAAGCTTTTGTTAATTTAAATATCTCTAATTGCACAATAGCAAGTTTCCAATAATGAAGTACAAATTTCATACACTAAAGAATGTTACATTTCATTTACATACACCAAAAGGGGTGCTACATTACATCTGTTTCAATGTTACAAGTAAGAGATTTTGCATCAATACAATAATTACATCCATGAAGATAATTATATGTTTTACAAATTGGCTAAGCAAGCCATACAAGAATATTACAATGAAGTATATCATATAGCATAAGAATATCTATCCTCAATCGCCATGACTCTAATGGTCTTCTAAAAGCCAAGTCCAAGAGTGAGGTTAAGGCGCTTTTCCACCCAACCATGAAGTACTGGGCTTCCCTAGGCTTCTTCCTAACACGAAGAAAGCATCGACCCTACACGAGGAGCCTAGCAACCTATAATGGTAAAAGCAAGAGGGAATCTCTCAATGTGTGTTTAATGCTTATATGCATTCCTAAACCAGAATAACATAATTCTTGCATTCAGGATGTGGCAAAGACATATATAACATAAAATCTAGGCTTTTCAAAAACCATCTATTTCATTGGTACAGTAGCTCAGCCAAGTAATAAACAAGTGGTAATTTATAAAAATTAAATTACCGTCTTTGGGAGCCCACATTCAGTATCCTGTCCTGGAAGTAATACCATAGAAAGAATAAATATAACATCTCATAAGTTGTTTTAGTTTCAAGCATTCACTAATCAATAAGTTCTTTTAGAAATACATTTTTACTCCAAAGTTCGTTAGAAGAAAATCATTCTTTCTAGTCAGTGGTTAATATTTTATTCTAACAACCAATAGTTTACTTAATCACTTAGATTACTTACATTCCTAGTTTATTCATTTTAGGTGTTGGTGTATCCTATAGTTACATTCCAAGTGAAAATTGAAAATATATATATATATATATAACAGAAACTTATATAGTGTTACAATCATACAAAGAATCATCTTATGTTGATAACAGTAACTCAGATATTGCAATTATAGTAGTAAGAAGATTTATATATTTTATTCCATAATTATAGTGAAAATTTCATCTAAACAATTACAGTTTACACATAATCGTGGCTATCCAAGGAAGTCTGATATACAACAAATATTCTGAAGTATTGATATATATATATATATATATCAAATATATATATTATATAATACATGAAGACTGTGTTGAAAGGTACACATTGAATAACAATGAATTTTAATAGTAGGCTAGTTTAAATCTTTACCCAAACCAAAACTAAAATATAGATATATTGCATGTGTTACATTGAGGCACAACCTATCCCAGTAGCTAATGAGAAGAGTAGTTCATAAAGAGTTGAAGGTAAGGAGAAGGCATGGCGCTAAAAAGAAATGGATAAAAGAAATGCCTTATAAAGGCTGAAAAACACAAAAATTAGAAACATGAACAGGCAGATGGCATGCAAAACAATTTTGACGGAAGGCAATGGAGAATCTCAAGAGAAAAATAACTCATAGGTAGAGTCTGCACATTAGATGTTTTCATGATATTTAGCATGTTATGTAGGAATATTTATTTGAAAGTTGTAATAACTTGCATGCAATCATGAGTAGGAAGTTTAAACCCATGACTCATAGAACAATCCTCTCTGCTTGTGCTAAATGAAAGCTTGGGAATATGAAAACATACATTCACTAGGCATACAGGGAATTTCGATAGATAACATGCTTACCCTACCTTATTGTTCATAATTTTAATAGAGAAGATAGAAGAAAAAGCACGAGAGCCACTTGGATAAATACCTTAAGGAGAATGGTCTCACAGGATGCCATGATTATAAGATAGGCGTGTATGCTGAAGGCTGAGTTTAGAAACTTCCATGCGAATGGAATTCCAGGTGATATGTATAACAGGTAATTTATATATATGTATAATTTTCAATATCAATATATATATATATACATGCAGTTTCTGTATATATATAAGATGAATATATATAGTATTACAATTTTAACAAGAAAAAACAATTTATACTTATTTAGAATAACAACAGTATAATATTGAATACACACAATAGTAACCAGTTTACAAAAATATAGATAATGTCGTTAAATTCCTCCGTATAACATAAGTAAAATAATGGAAAATCAATTTACAATAAATATCATGCAGATAGAATATCCCAATCCTCCAACTACATCAAAGCAGATTAAATAGAAATGGAACCAGGTGATTTCATCTTCCACAACTCTTGAAACTGGTTTGGCTCTTTATCTTTTCCTCGATCTCCTTTCCCTCTTTTGCTTCCTTGCTAAATCCCCATCTTCTCTTCTTTGTTCTTATTTTTCGGATTTAAAATTGTGTAAAATAATTCTTGTGTGTGAGAATGAGGGTTTATTCTCTTTTGTTATTTTCTTCCTTTTTTTTTCATTTTTATTTTGCTTTGTTTTTTGTGTTTTATTTTCTAAATTTAAGTTATTTTTTTCTATTTTTCTAATTTTCTATTGTTTTCTTTTTCATTGTTTTGTTTTCAAAATATTTCTTTCTTTTCCATGAATTATTTGATTTTATCCAATAAAACTAATATTTAATAGCAAACATGATTTATTAGCTTGCATCACAATTATCTATAAAACACTAAATAATAATATTTTTATTCTTCAAATAAAACTATTTCTTCTAATTTATGAGCACTTAATTTTTTTTCAACCAATTAATTAAATAACTAGCTATAAAATAAGAAGCAATATAATACGATTAATTAATGCAATTCTAATGCAACTATATGCTTTCTAAGTGTTTGTGTGTGCAAGAGAGACCACTCCATCTTAACCCTGCCAGGTAGCTAACCTCCTCTACCTTAACCACACCATTGTCTTCATCAACCTGCCACTCATTAAAATTCAGATACTCATTAATAGGTTAGTGTCCAAAAATCAAAGCACTATAATTTATCAATCCAAAATAACATTTTCTATATTGCATCACTTTGAAATAAAATAATATTCATTACATTTCATATTTTCCAAAATAAAATAATCATTTACTTCATCTTTCAAAATAAAATAATATTATTCAACCACACACAATTATCCATAAATTAGTTCCACATAAAGTAAATTCAGGTAGCATCAAATTCTGAGACGTGACAATTTTTTTATGCTTTAGTCTCAACAACATTTTGATGTAAAGGGTTTCAGGTTCCTTCAAAACCTATTTTCCTCCCTTAATCAAAACATGTATACTACTGTTAAATTTGGTTGCCTTGGGAAACTTCACCAAATTTGATCCCTTTATCCTTAGTCTCTATATTTGCAACAACTTTTATCCTTTGATTCCTTGATTCGTTAACATCCTTAGTCTCTATAGTTTCATTTGGTTTGTATCCTTTCAATAAAGTTAGATTTTCCCTTTACCAATGATGGATCTTTCAATTTCAATTTTCCTTTTAAAATTAGTGCATCAAAAAAAATGACATGGAATGAAAATTTGGTACAATAATGTTGGAAACAAGCAACACTGAGAGGGGGGTGAATCAGTGTTGTGCAAAAATTAAATTTACTGTTTTGATCTTTAACTCACTTAAGCATTCAACAAAAGAAATATGCATGAACAAAAAGAAAACAATCACAACACCATAACACCAGGATTTTTACGTGAAAACCCTATTAGGGGAAAAACCACGATGGATGGCCAATCCACAATATAATCTAAGTACACCCAAAAGAAAGATTACAAAATGGGAATGCACTTGCATTTAGGCACACTGCCTAGAGCTCACTACTCAAAATATAGAGGCACACTGCCTTACAATGATTTGGATTAGATCCAAGAAAATGAACTGAGAGAATAGCATCTACAAATGCCTGATTTTAGTTCTGGTTAAGCTCAGTAGTGATCTTCTATCCTTTTGACTGATTCTGCAATTTTTCTTTGCTCTGCTCTGCTCGCTTCACAAAATATTTGATGCACAAGTGAAACTATGCATAATCGCCTAATCACTCTTCTGATGATCAAAACACCCTTCAACACACCTTTCACACACCTCTAACACACCAAAATGATATAACTGATCACTTATATATATTTGCAACAATAGATCTTATCTTTACAAGTCGGCTTCAAACAAAATATTCTCCATGTGGCGGCTCAAATCATGAACAATTTTTTATGCGCACCCATACAAGTCAGCCACAACATAGCTTGGACCCAAAAAAAAATGCTTGAACATAAAAAAAATTAATTAATTACTCCTTATACATCTGTGGCACGCTACTTTCATTAAGTCGGTCACCAATGAGCAAATAAATAGAAAAACATCCTGTCAGATCTCCTAACTCGTACGCTGATTAATGCAACACCACAAAACTTAACAATAAAATAACATAGATTCTTAACAAACTATCCAGGGGATCCACAACTCAAAATGATGATTCAGTGAAGCATATGGATCGACATACTACCTGGATACCCTATTCTTCCTGCTTTCTGCCAGTAACACTTTGTTCTCTATTTTATCTGCTGGTATGACCAAATTATGATCTACGGACCAAAATAATGACTTCAGTTGCCATCAATGACAACACTAGAAGCCATATGCTAACAATCTCCCCCTTTGACATTGATGGAAACACTTAGTGAAAAATGACTAAGTGTCGAAACCAGTAAGTACGCTACCAAAGTTCAAAATTTCAAAACACTTCTTTTCAAAACACTACTCCCCCTTAGAATGTCAAGTCATTTTTCACTGCACTCTCTCCCTCTTTGACATCAATGAAAAAATTTGGGAAATTCAAAAGACAAAATTTCAAAACTATACAAACATAACTTGTGACTTACATAAGTTTGAAGACATCTACAAAAATCATTCCTCAACACACTTAGATTTGTGTCCCAAACTCTTTTGAAACTCTCCAGAATGGTTATATGACCACAAAGTAGATAAGACAGAGTTTCTGCAGCTTCAATATTTACTGGGTCACAAGCTGCCATAGCATCTTTGGCCTCTTTTAATACATTTGCCATTATTTCAATCTTCGAACTGATTAGTCCCCTAAGTTCACATACTCTCCCAACAATCCTTTCATTTTCATGCTTTAAACTCCTTATCTTGTCAAGCAAAGATATTACCTAACCTTCTTGCTCACCAACATTACCAGTGAATGGATCAAAAGCATCAGAGATAGTAGCCAGTTGCTTTTCAATATCCTTCACCTTTTTCTCATTGGCTTTAGTGAATTTAGATAAAACTAAACATGACTTATACACTTTTCCTCCTTTAGAAAAATTATCTTGAACATTTCTCATGTAGGTGGCTAGCAAAGTTTTATCTTTTGCAATCAGTTCTTTCAAACTACCAAATCTCTTTTCCTTAAACTCCTTCTACACCTTAATCAAGGCTGATTTTTCAAAAGATTCAAAGTGAGAACTTACAAAACTTATGAGATTATTTAACTCACCGGAAGAGGAACTAGATGGATCCATGACATGAGTAGGCATTAATTTATATAGAACTCCAGATGCAAGGATTAGAAATTCACTATCCTCTATGTGGGACTTCAAAATCTTCTCATTGGATTTGGCTTGAGCAATTGAAGCAGCCTTCATCATCTGAATTGGGCACAAAGTGGATAGATTGATTTAGCTTTCATCCAATTCAGGATCTAATTCTTCCTATTGTTCCATCAGGATCTCTTCACTACCTCCACTTTGATTTCCTTGACTTGAGATTTTTCTTCTTCAACCTTGGTTTCTTTAGAGACTATTTCTGGATTTCCCTCAGTCACTTTAACCTCTTCATTTTGCACCTCCTTCTCTTCAACTAGTACCACCTTAGGATCTTCAGTTTCCATAGGTGTCTTTGTATTTTCTACATCAGGAGGAATCTGAAAATCCTTAGCATCTGCATTCACTTCCTCATTTTTTGAAACATTTTCAGTATTTACTTCTTCAACATTTATCTTATTCTTTGATAGGAACTCTTCCAAAAATTTATTGGTTTCACTAACAACATCAGTTTCACCAATCATGAGCTTATTCACCCTGGTCTTGCTCTTAAATTCCTTTTTGGCCTTTTCAAGGAGTGAATTCATCTCCTCAATTGACATTTTCGGAAATAAATCAACAAGAATTCTCTTCCTTAGATTCTCTTCTTCTGTTCTAGCACTTAATCTTCTCGACTCCAAAACATCATACAAACTCTTAGGTAAACCAGACATGACTTCAACAAGAACTTTAATGAAAATGTTCATATGTTTTATTGTGGCTTCTTCAAGAGTTTTCTGACCGGATTCATAAAAATTTGCATACAACTCACAGAGGGGCTTAATATTTCCATCTTTGACGACTGCATTCTCAACTTCCTCAACTGACATACTAGATTTGTCAACTTTTTCCTTTTTCTTTGCTTCTTCTTCTTTACTAGAAGATTTGCTCTTGTTTAACTTGATAGCTTGAGTTCCAGTAGCCTTCATTTATTTCACAAATTCTTTTGATTTAGTTTCCTTCTCATCTTCAGAAACAACTTAATATGTTCTTGTGCTTTTATTATTCTTCCTTTTTCCGAACACCTTGTCTTGAGTTGGCTTGGTTGTAGGGGAACTCCTAGTAGATCTAGTGCGGGAAGAAGATGTTCCTGGACTAGCTTGCTCTTTCTCTTTTGTTGCTTCAACCTCATCTCTCTTCCTTCTCACGTCTTTCAATTTCTCAACAGGTATGCCCATACTTTCTACAAAAATTTCTACCCCTTTCCTTACTCTCCTAACTATCACTAATTTTTTTAGTTCCACATGAACCTGCATACTTTTCTCTACATAATTTCCAAACCTCTCTTCTCCTTGATCCAGAGGTGAACTCAACAAGTGTTCTGCATACATCTTCAAAATGATCTCATCTACTTCATATCCCATAGGCATGATCCAGATTGTTCTCAGATCAACAACTTCCATATGGTATTGATCAATGTCCACCATGAAGCAGATAGTATCTTTGTACTGTTCCACAATTGAAGTGGGAATTCTTTCCCTAGCATGCATCATATTCTGGAAAATTTTAAAGTACCCCCAGAGGGTAGTATTCCTGATCTAGCGATCACCAATTCCAAACAACATGTTCCTTATCTTAACAACTATCGGCTCATCATTTTTCCAATGTACTTTTCCAACTCTCGAAACCTCATTCATGAAATAGAAGAACAAACAAAATAACAGATTACCATATTTGAAAGTATTCTTCTTATCTTTCTTTATTTTTCCCAAATTCTCCATCAACTGACTTCTAAGCAACTCACAAAAATCATAATCTGCATTATGTTTCACCATCTCATACGCTACATAGATGGTCATACCAAATATTGAATTATCCCAGCTTGAATGATAGATCTTATACCTAATGACCATGATGCGAATTTCACATCCACTTCAGCAATGTCTTCTATTGTCATTTCCTTCTATCCCATTGAACAGTTGTTGACTCAGTAACCTTGTCATTCTTCACGGATTTCAAGACTGGAAGTCTACCAGTGGAATTTAGACCCATGACTGCACTTATAGCTTCTTTTGTGATTTTGAATGGCACATTCAACCACATAAATTTGGCATGAACATGGCTTAGAACATATCGGACCCATTCGCTTTCCTCAAATATTATAAATTTTGTAAATTGCATGAACTTCTTTTCTTCTAGGGTTTTAAACTCTGGTTTTACAGTAAAATCCTCTTGAATTATATGATGGGAATACATATTCATCAATTCAGAGCTTCCTAATTCTTTAATATTTTCATGTATATAAGCCCTAATATCCTCAATATGCAAAACTCTGTACAGTACATATGAGAACACGCCTAAGGGCTCAGTCTCAACAGACTTATAAGGATTCCATTTGAATTTTGGACGTGGTTTGTCCTTTTACTTTGACTACCAGAGGAGTGGAAATGATTGAAAATTCAGAGATTCACAGATTTTTCGATAAATACCTTTCCGTCGGATTGAAGTTTGATCATAGATCCTTCTTCTCGCTTGAATCTCTCCACAAATTAGCAAAGTTCACTCCAGGGCTCTCCAAACTACTTTTCTCCAAAATGAAAAGTGAGAAATGAAGGATAGAAATGTTTTTTTATCATCCACACATCTAACCCTTTTTTGTCGCAATAAATGCTTTTACCCTAGTTCATCTTGTTTCCTGGTTTTCATGTACAGAGACAGATGATTCTTTTGCGGATCTCCAAAATTCTTCAATACTGCCTCCAATTTATTGAACAACATGTTAAAAGAATTGATGCACCTACTAGACTTTTCCACATTCTAGTATCAATTACTGGTAGGGGGTTAAAATATTTTCCTGACAGCTCCCCCTAGGCCAAAGGCCTAAAACTAATTCCCAGAGGAATTACTAGAAGTTTCTTCTGATGTTGGCTTATTTCCTTCAACAGAGGGATTCTTCTTTACCCATTTCTTCTGTATTTTCCTCCTGGTCATATTAGTAGTAACTTTACCTTTTCCCTTAACATCTTGTTGCATGTTTTGTTTTACTGGACCTCTTCTATTCCAACAAAATCTAGTAGTGGCCAAATTTGTTGTTGTTGTAGCACACAACACTTCTTTGTCCAGACCAATTGTTCCACTAATTTTTTCTTGATCTGCATTGGTTAGCAATATGCCCAAATCTATTACATGCATAGCATTAGACATCTCTATGAAAGCTATTCATCACAACTCTACATTCACTTGATTTATGACCATACTTATAGCAATTAAAGCACTGACCTGAGAATGATGGTCCACTTGTGTTCATCCTGGGCCTACACTGAGAAGCCATATGACCAAATTTGTTGTAAGTAAAATAGTAGCCATTAAATCTTTGATCATTTGGTTGTCTTACCAGATTTCTTCTAGCTCCATTCATCTGATTTCCTTGTCTGAATCTTCCTTGTTTGGATTTCCTTTGTCCAGATCTGAAACTTTCTCCTTCTTCATATCCAAGACCTCACCTGTCACCACCAGTTCTTTGTCCTTTAATCAATTCATCAAGTTTGGTTGAGCTTGCTTTGAATTTATGCTTGTACTCATTTGTAGCAGTAAGTTCATTTTTGAGATCATCAAGATATTTTTCAAGCACTTCTTCATTGTTTTTAGATTGCTCCAGTTCATTGTCCAATCGGCTACATTGTTCAAATTTTTCTTTCAAGGCTTGTGCAAGATTTTCTTCATTCTTCTTTCTATCTTCAATCTC
>VDFB02329792.1:0-20680 GCA_007258455.2 Sequoia sempervirens
ACTTTAACTTTGGAGACTTTTGTGATCAATAAAGTTAGGAAACACGAAAGACATGAAAGAATAAGAAAGTAAACCAACAATTCTAAATCACATACAAAATCTTTTCAATTTATGTTCATAAAATAAAAATATTTATTTTTTTAAAATAATTTGAAAGAGGAGATGAGGAAAGATGAATAAAAAGAAGTTCAATATTTATCTCTAATAATCTAATACTTATTACAATATGTTTCCCCATAATCTTCTCTAAAATTAACTAACTTTTCATTTCCATGAAGCAATCTTAAAATGATTAAATTTTAGATTCACCAAAATATAATCTATTCTACACACGTATCATGACTAATTTCTTCAATTCTTTTCTCTGTGAATAGCAATCTCTCGTGAAAACTCTTATTTATTCACTTCTTATTGAGATAATGACAACATAAATATTACATTGAACTGTCATGACAACTAATTAATTGAGACTTTATTAGACGCATTATTTACTAAGTTATCACATAGTCTAAGCATGAGCTAACATAATTAAACATGAAAGATGATCATATAAAAAAATAGCCTATATATTATTCATATTAACTAACATAGATTACATGGCATCTCAAGGGTCAGAGTAACATTGTTTGGAAGCCCTCATCATCAAGCTATTCCGTAGTTATTCCTAAGAAATACTTCCCAACACCTAATAGTATGTGATTAAAGATAAAGCAAAGTGAATTCCTTTGGGCATAATGCTCTGGGTCATAATATTCAACAAAGCTTATCTAAGATAAAATTTACAAGGTACCACAATTAAAAATGAGAGCTTACAAGTGATTCAAAACAACAATCAACAATGAACATTCTAGAGGAGAGGGGCCTATAATGGAGCAGGGTCCAATACTGGGGATAGAAGTAGTCCTCAATGGGTCTTATAGTGGAGCACCTTAATATCCAATTGTAGAACACTTTTTATCCATTAAGTACACAAACTAACAAATCATGTGATGCCACATCAGCACACTAGTAAAACATGACTTAGTGCACCACTATCGGTCTCACTCTTTTTTTTTCCCTTTTTGGATACCTCAACAAAAAACATGCTAATGTGGCATCATATTTGATGATGTGGCCGTAAAATGAAATAGAAAAGCACATAAGTTGCCAAATAAACTGCTGTACAAAATTGGGAGTGATTTGAAATTTCCACATAAGATTTTGAGAAATGCGAAGTTAGGGTGCTCCACTATAGGCCCCTCTCCCCTATCTAGATTGGAGAAGAGTCAGATAATAACTTCCAATACAAATAAGAAACAAATACGATACTAGGCACTCTGGATCACTTATGTTGTATCTTGTATCTACAAATTAAGTTTAAGTTGAAGGCTAAGGATATGGAATTATAGGCCCATAACAATGTCGATTCTATTCTAGATAAATGGTTAGTCTACTTAGAACGTGACAACCCCTTTTGTTATCTTAAATAAGTGATAGCTGCATAAGTAATTTGGCCCATGAAATATGCTATTATGCATTACTTCGTATTATACTCTTTGCTTAGTGTAGACACCTAAAAATGGTCTGGAGAATCTAATTAATTAAATACAACTTATTTGATTAATTAATCTTAAATTCATCTACTTAGTAAATAAATAGAAATATTTATTTATAATATTAAGTTCACTATTAGTTCTTCTATCTTATCATATTTTCCTCTTAATTAAATAAACAAAATTAAATACTTTGTTTTATTTAATTATTATCATTATTATTTCTTCTATACTTTATCCATCAAATCTATCCTAAAATTAAATATACAACTTCAATAGTTGATATTATTTAATTATCTCATCACATTTCTTCTTAATTAAATAAAGATATCCTAAAATCTTTAATTTAATTATCATATTCCTTCTATTTTAATTTAATAAACAACTTCTATAGTTTATTTTATTAAATTATTTATTCCTCTTTTCTTTGAATTTAAATAAACCAAAATATTTAAATAAATGCATAAATCAAATCCTCTATTCACTCACCAATAAAATTAGGATTTTCCAAATCTAATTAATGCAGCTGGCATTCGAAGGGAAAGGCCTGGGGAACAAACTTGCGGAAATCCTCTCAATCTTCGCCTCAAATCTTTCCTCTCATCTTGCCTGGTGTTTTCATGGGGAGGAACAATCCTCCATGATCAGCTCCACCTTCTCATTTCATACCATTCAAATCTCCAGATTGAATCTCAGCCTCTGTTGTGCTATCCTTGTGCAAATGTGTTGCCGGAAATCTATATATACAGCCTTTTGAAGCATCAAAATGATCTAAGAATCATCATCCTTTATGCAAAATTACTCTGCAAGAATTAGTACTCAAGCAACCAAGCAACCATTTAGCATTAGCATTTTTAGTATCACCATAGCATCATGGCATCAGTAGATTTCATATCACGGCAGCATCATTAGCTTTTACTATAGCTTTCATCTATCAGGTTTCATTTACAGTAGCTTCATATCATTTAGAATTCATTAGAAATCATCACATCATAGCATTTAGCATCCATTCCATTCTCTAGATAGGCATTTTAAATAGTTACAATGCTTACAAATCTGAGAGCTTCTGTAATTTGATAAATCTTTGGAGATAGGAGACAATGAGTTGCTTTCAGGATTTTCTGTGTTTTAAATTAGTTTAATTCATGTTTAATCTTGATGCAATGTTTCATTAAGAGGTGTATTTAAATTGTATTTTTTTTACATTTTTCCACACTTACATATTGGCGCCCACCATGGGGCTTACCCCATGTTTTTAACAATTTTTTCTAGAAATTTTTCATACAGGAGTCTAGCATGATCCGTTTTAGTGCGATCAGAGGATTTTATAGTGCTTCTAAGGACTGTGCTAGCGCATTGGATGAAAATTATAGCGCTTTTGAGGACTATTTTAGCACTTTTACGAAAAAGTCCAACACTTTCTGTGACTATTTTAGCACTTCAATTTCACAATCCAGCACGAGTTGGTAGTATTAGTAACATTTGTTAGTGCTTTTGTCTATTTCTATAGTGCTTCTATCTGTTTTAAACATGAATTAAACTAATTTAAAACACAAAAAAGCCCGAAAGCCTCTCATTGTCTCCCATCTCCAAAGATTTATCAAATTATAGAAGCTCTCAGATTTGTAAGCACCGTAACTGTTTAAAATGCCTATCTAGAGAATGGAATGGATGCTAAATGTTGTGATGTGATGATTTCTAATGAATTCTAAATGATATGAAGCTACTGTAAATGAAACTTGATGGATGAAAGCTATAGTAAAAGCTAATGATGTTGTCGTGATATGAAATCTACTGATGCCATGATGCTATGGTGATACTAAAAATGCTAATGCTAAATGATTGCATGGTTGCTTGAGTACTAATTCCTGTAGAGTAAGTTTGCATAAAGGATGATGATTCTCGGATCATTTTGATGCTTCAAAAGGCTGTATATATAGATTTCTGGTAGCACATTTGCACAGGGATAACACAACAGAGGCTGAGATTCAATTTGGAGATTTGAATGGTATGAAATGAGAAGGTGGAGCTGATCATGGAGGATTGTTCCTCCCCATTAAAACACCATGCAAGATGAGAGGAAAGATTTGAGGCAAAAGATTAAGAGGATTTCCTGCAAGTTTGTTCTCGAGGCTTTTCCCGTGAATGCCAATTGCATTAATTATATTTAAAAAATCTAATTTTATTGGTGAGTGAATAGAGGGATTTGATTTATGCATTTATTTAAATATTTTTGGTTTATTTAAATTTAGGAAAAGAGGAATAAATAATTTAATAAAATAAACTATAGAAGTTGTTTATTAAATTAAAATAGAAGGAATATGATAATTAAATTAAAGATTTTAGGATATCTTTATTTAAGTAAGAAGAAATGTGACGAGATAATTAAATAATATCAACTATTGAAGCTATATATTTAATTTTAGGATAGATTTGATGGATAAAGTATAGAAGAAATAATAATGATAATAATTAAATAAAACAAAGTATTTAATTTTGTTTATTTAATTAAGAGGAAAATATGATAAGATAGAAGAACTAATAGTGAACATTATGCTATAATTAAATGAGCCGGCACCCTCTATTTCTATTTATTATGAGCCGGCCAAGTCAAGGAAAAACCAAACTACCTCTAGCGGCTTCCCAGCCAAACAACTAACGAGGCTTGATAGGGGGACATCAGCCCATGAATAAGTACGAAACGAACGAGGTATTTTGGTAAATTCTCCTTCCTAAAGCTACTTAGATGTTTCGTAGGGTTCATCATGGCCAGTTTTCGGTGACCGCTCGCTCAATCATTTTCCCCCGCTATAGTACTTGGCTAAAGAGAATCCGGTCTACATTATATATGCATGCATGTTTAGGAGCTATTGTTTGGCTAAGCCTTCATTAGGCTACTTTCTTATAATATAAATAAATATTTCTATTTATTTACTAAGTAGATGAATTTAAGATTAATTAATCAAATAAGTTGTATTTAATTAATTAGATTCTCTAGACCATTTTTAGGTGTCTACACTTACAATAGCAGAATCAGATTAAATACTCATTAGCTTTGTATTTGCATAAACATTCACACAGTCAGTGAAGAGTAGTATGAATCCATATTGGTCTGACTAACCTGATAGTTAAATTAGTTGCAAATATATAAATAAATAGGTAGGTAATGTAACTGCATTTACCTATTTTATTGCTATTGCCTCCATTTGTTATGATGGAGAGATTTTTGCCACTTGAAATAAGACATTTGTAGCCAAGATCCTTTGACTAGTGAGTGCTCTAAGTTAGAGAAAAAATGCAACAAGTATATTCTGCAAGATACAAAATAAAATGACTTTTTTGAACACCCTAAACTCAATGACGAGTTTAAATTTGCACCAACAAGATACAAAATAAACTTGCAATACGATCGAGAAAGAGGAACTCCCCAATTCTGGTATTTATATCAAGTTTTTCTTATTCTCCAAGTCATCATTCGATGCAAGAGAAGATCACACTCAATTTTTCAATATCTACCAAGATTTACAATCTAGATATCTCAATAAAGACTTACAAGAAGCAATCCCACAAACTTTGATACCATGTAAGAGTTGGTATAGAATACTCTATACCATGCAAGATTTGGTCGAAGATGTAGCCACCTAAGAATTAGGAGCTTCAATGAAAGAACAAGAGAGATCAAATATGAGAAAATAATACTATTTTATTAAAGGATGTAAATGGTAGATTATTTATAATGAATTAGAATACAAAGGGAATACCTTGGTTATATAGAACAAGGTGAGACATAGGATTGCATAAGATTATGTTACATGTCTTAATCTTATAACTTGAGACATAAAGTGATAAGCATCATATGTGTACCTTACTTAAGTAACTAGTGTGAATAGGACCTAGGTGATGAACCAATTAGGTAAAACACCTCATTCACATCAACAAATTCTTCATGTACATTCAACAATATAAATCCTACCAAATAGAGTCTAATGAGACCCTTCACTTTTTTTCTATCCAATATGTCTTAATTAGCTTTTGACATTACAATAGGTTTGGATTTTCCAATTATAGCCCATAGATCCTATCCACAAACATATCCTACATGTTGAGCTCTCACAACTCAAAGCTAGTGTCCAATAACTTCTTCATCTCTATCCTTGATTTCTTTCTATTTTCCTTCAACAAGATTTCCTTCTAGATGTAAGCTCCCACTCAATCTAAGATTAGTACAGAAAGCCTCATCCTTAACACTTAGTATTTGAGGTGATTAGGATTTGATACCAAATGAAAGGAAGCAAAATGTGTGGAAATGATTCCTAATTTAATCTTTGAGAGGAGGTATGTGCAAATAAATTTAGATCTTATTGTCACAAGAAATAATACATAATGATAAATACTATAACAAAGTTTATATGGAGAAAAACTTTTTGAGAAAAAACCCCACACTCCAAAGCATGGATGAACTATATTATCAACAACAAAGGTTGCAATACAATCTTAGGGGAATTCCCTTATAGGAGTATCACCAATATGTAAAACTAGAACAAATTCGATAGCATAACAATACCTACAAATAATCATACAAGTCATACAATACTCCATCTCTAAGCATCGATAAATAGACAAATATGAAACCAAAATTCGAGAGTTGTTTTCTAAAATCATGAGACAAAAAATGACCAACAATGGGAGTCATATTTGGGCTAAACTTAAATTCCCACATTGACCATGATCTTCTAGACTATTTAGAATATGCTCTTACAACTGTCATAACTTATCATATGATCTATGACATGTAACTTCCCAATTTCAACACTCCATTTTGGCTTATTTAAACCATTCAAAGATGTCTCTTGACTTGTCACAATACTAGTTAATATTTCATTGTAACCCCCTTCTTACATAATCTTATGTAGCATAAGAACTTGTCATATGTAACTCCCATCTCATATGTGAAATGATGTTCAAATATATGTTTTTTTTATATAATTTTCCATGTAAGTAGTTACATGTTTTGTGTTCTAATTATTCAATATTATATCACAATTTTTATTTTCATAGTCATATAAGTTCAAAGTCTTGTGCATCTAAGGGTCATGCTGCATACCACCTTACAATATTTTACCTCTTGGGAGGTCATACATGTGTTTAAGAAATGAGCATTTGAAATTGGAGATCTTGATTGCATGTGCCATCTGGTCAAAATGTATAGGTGGTCTATTGACACACATGGACATAACTAAACAAGAATAAGAAATGAAATGTTATAATATAAATTATATGTTTAGAGATGGTGTGAAACACATTAAATCAATTGAAGAGATATTGAAGGTGTTTGCAATAACTTATTTCAAGGATACAAATAATTTTGTCTTCATGTTGGTTAGGTTTTCAATAGGTATCCATTATTTAAAAAAAACCATAGTTCTATTGGGAGGATAAAAGTCTTAACATATATTTATATAATTGTTGGGTATCTTTGAAGATAATCATTAAATATTAATAATTTTTAATAGAATGTCAATCTCTTCATTTTATAAAATCATAAAAAATCTCTTAGATTATCACACCCATGAAATTATGAAAAACTAACAATAGCACCTAGAGGTGCTATCAAATGACTAATAGACATGAATATTTATAATCTTGTTGACCAAGTATTGCATAGAATGAATACAATGATATAAATGAATGTAATTGAATGCCTTCAAATAGAAACACATAGTAATAATCACTTAAATGTATATTTAGTTAGCTCTAGGCATGAAAGTAATATGTGACATTGGAATGCTTTTAGGGAAGTGCATGCATGGGAATGATGAACAATTAAATATGAAAAATATATTGAAATGGGCGCAAATATGAATTAGATATGAATAAAATGGGTGGAAATATAAGTAAATAGAGGAGCAACAACCTAGATGAAAGAGTCTAACTTGACACAATAATGTGTCACTTGTCCATATGTTATTGCATTAAACCACTATTTAAAAATGAAGATAAAACTAAATAAGAGTTGACATATATGTATGCAAATTTCACCATGCATTATGTAATGGACCATAAGATCTTTATATACATCTAGATTACTTCTATTCTTTTCATATATGATAATTAATATGCTCTATAATAATACTTTGAAATAATACTTTGAAAAAGTGAACATGTTATCTTTTAACTAGAAAATATATTTGTAAAATTAGATAAAGAGAGAAAATAAAGTAACAAATAAAAATGTAAAAGGATCTTTAAATCTTGCAAGGCAAACACAATATTCTAACATTTATTATCATAATTAAAGATAAGTTGTTAAATGAAAAAAATTAAAAAATTAAAATATATTATTAAAAAATCTAAAAGGACAAATTATATGAGAAGTTTTCTCTTAAAAATACAATTTAAAATTATTTATATTATTTTAATAATTTTCAAACTAAAATAACATTCTAAATATATTTAATAAGAATGTAGAAATATAACCAATCATATTATAACATTTAATTTTTTATTTTATTTTTGTAAAATATGACTTCAAAAATTTCAAAAATTATAGATAAACAAATTTCAAACCTTAGTAAAATGCAATTTAATAACACCTTTATATATGATATCTTATTCCTTAACCTAATTTATTTGTATATGATATGTTAATTTTCAATAGATCAACAAAAAAAAATTATGAGATAAACTTCATAAAAATTCTCTCCATCACCAAAAAGTTGTAGTTCAATTAGTTGAATACAATTAATGATGACTATGATATGTTCCTCATTACAATCCACCAAAGTTCAAATCCCTTAAACATTCAATAAATAAGAAATAAAGTCACAATCCTAAAAACCAACTTAAATACATAATATATTAAATATGATTGAAAACTTCAAACCAAAAACAAATATTGACTTAAACTCATACTCATAATACCAACAAATTGGAGCAGCCCTAACTAGAAAACTTCAAACTAAAAACAAACATTGACTTAAACTCATATTCATAATACTAATAAATTGGGGCAGGCCCTGGCTTGAAAACTTCAAACTAAAAACAAATATTGACTTAAACTCATACTTATAATACTAACAAATTGGGGCAAGCTCTAGTTCGATTGGCTACAACATCTAGGCAAGAGGTCATGAGGTCCAATCTCCCTCATCCCCATCGTATTGAGGGCGTGTTGCACCTCGTGGAAAGTTTACCAACGCACACCAGTTTATAAGAGGGCTACCCCATTCCTGCAGACTAAAAATAAAAATAATACTAGGGAAGAAATTAAAAAAAAAAATCCTAACTAATCTCTCCATCTAACCTTGGTCAAATATTAACTGAAGCTTCGTGATTGCCGCATCTCACCTCGCTAGAGCGGTTGGTGCATTTGTCCCGAGCAAAAGACCTCTCTTTGGTTGCAAGTTAACAACATTTCCTTCTATTTTCCCTTCGCCGGCTGATTATTTTTTCAAATATTAAATTTATCGGTCAAATCTTGATATTGTCTTACCATAATTGTTACGTTGCTCTGAAGTCAGGGGCTTACTTTTCTGATACGAATGGTTCATTCAGAAGCCCATTTTGATTGACAGAGAAGGTTGCTCGTCACGCAGGTCTGCACAAATCCATATTCTCAGTCACAGTTTTGCTTTTGCAAGAATAACAAGCGTTTACGGTAGTAGGACGGCCAAAGTTTTCGAACTTGTAAGAAAAACCCCCCTACAAATTTATCTGATCATCTGAGTTTGTTTTAATTAATGATGCTTTGGGTGTGTTTTTCCATTTATAATGCTTTATCTGTTTTTTTCCTTCCATTTATTATGTTTTGGGCGTGTTTTTCATTTATGATGTTTTGGGTATGGTAGAACTGTATTCTAATAGGTAATGACAGGGTTCCAATTTTATTTGTTTTTATTTAATTTTGTAACTGGTGAAAGAAAGCATTCGGAAAGGTTTATCTATTCATTTAGTCCTTTATAGTCACCATGGTTCAGGTCCCTGGGTGAACTTATCTAATTTTATATAGCCATACCATTAGTCTTATCGCTGTGTAACCATTTTTTTCAATCTGGTGTATTTCCTTGTGGGGTAATCTTCGTATATGCCACAACCAACTGGTATCTTTTCTGTGCAGATTACCTGGGATCTGCACCCAGAATCGCCCTGTTTAGTGAATTGAACGTGGAAATCTACCTAATTTCAATAATTTGTTATGTCTTTAGGGGATTTGATAGAACTCCACTTTGAACGCCCCAATATACTTTACTATCGGAGCTCATCCCAGTCAACCCTTGGTATCCTGTTTTAAAATCATGTGGCTTACCCTTATTCTATGTCTCTATCAATGTTTTTTTTTCTTCCCATTATGTTATTTAGAATTGTTTGTAACAGTGTTCCACAGAGGCATATCCCTGGGGTGTAAGGGTCTTGGGGACTTGTGGGGACAGTCCTCTTTCATCAGAACTGATAACCTGTTCCATTTGGTGCACAGACCTTAGAAAAGGAGGATTAAAATTTCACATTCAAAACATTGTATTTTTTAAAAATTTAACTACTTTTAATTTGTTTAAGTTATTCTAATTGTTGTCCCCTCCATAAATCCTCTATACAGATCCGTCCCCCCATCCCTCTTTACTAGCTTATATTAGGCAGGTGTTGAAACAGGGGAAATTGAATAATATTTTGCCTTACCAAAAAATGCTTCCCCACATCCCGGAAACTTGGAGAAACACTGGTTTGTATGAATAGTGATAGAGCTGTAATAAATTGTGTAATTGTCGTGATCTGTGAACATCATTGATAAGGATTGGTTTTGTCTGATTGATTGTTTTTATTCCATTCAAAATTTACTGTTCTCTATTGATTCTGTTATTTTTTTGTTACAGCATGTAGAGAAATAGTAATACTATTGATCAATGGAAATTATATCTGGCTGATTCTGCATCCGGTGAGGGAGGGTAAACTGGAGAAGGACTTTGCAGATAGACTCAAGTCTGGTTTGAACAGGAAGGCATTTAACTAACAGGACGCTCCAACTGCGGGAAGGAGTGAATTGTGTGCATTGCACAGGCAACCTATCTGCATAACCATTGTACAGCAAGGTTCTGCTACTAGTTATTTGTCACCTTTGTGTAGTTTTTGTGACCAGTTCAAAATGGGTTGGCCTTCAATTTTTGTTATAGCTATTATTTCAACTGTGTTGACATCATCATATGCGGAAATCAGACACACATCAATTAATGCAGACAGTAGGGCTGTTATTGAATTTGAGAAATTCGGTTTCAGCTCTAAGGGCCATCTGAATATCAGTATATCAAATATATCATATACGCCCTTGGGCCTTGAAGTGGACCCCTCTTTCATGGGATTTTTTTTAGTTACAGAAGAGAATTGGTTTGAGATCAAAATGGAGTATTCAATGCTGGGCGATTCAGCTTCAGAGGTATACTGTGTCCTTAAGAATGCTCTTGTCACCAAACTTTTCGACTTTGGTGAAATAGATCAGTCCAAACAATCTTTCAATAAATCTTTTGAGGCACCAGAAGCAAATGAATACAAGCTCATGTTTGGCAATTGTCTACCTAAAGTTCAAGTGTGGATGAATGTGAGAACGGCCATGTATAATTTACAGGGCAATGGGAAAATGGATTATTTATCAGTAGGGCAGGCTCCATTGCCAAAGCTGTATTTTAGCTTCTTTTTCATGTACATGGTACTAGGTGGGGGGTGGTCTTATGTTTGCTGGAAGAAGAAGAAGACCATTCACATGATCCATATTCTCATGGGTGTCTTGGTTGTCATGAAAGCCCTTAATTTGCTTTGTGAGGCAGAAGATAAATCATATACAAAGCGAACTGGAACTGCCCATGGATGGGATATTGCATTTTATGGATTTAGTTTTGTGAAGGGTGTTATGCTTTTTACTGTTATTGTCCTCATAGGAACAGGATGGTCGATTCTGAAACCATTTTTGCAGGAAAAGGAAAAGAGGGTTCTCATGATAGTTATTCCCCTTCAAGTATTCGCAAACATTGCTGCTGTTGTGATAGATGAGACAGGCCCATCCAGACAAGGTTGGGTTACGTGGACTCAGTTGTTGCTGCTTCTGGATGTAATTTGTTGTTGTGCTGTGCTTTTCCCTATTATTTGGTCTATCAAGCATCTTCGAGAAGCTGCCCAGACTGATGGCAAGGCAGCTAGAAGCCTAATGAAGCTCACTCTGTTTCGGCAGTACTACATTGTAGTAGTCAGCTACATATACTTCACTCGGATAGTGGTATTTGCCCTCAGAACAATTATATCTTACCAGTATTCCTGGACCTGTGATTTGACAACAGAACTGGCTACCTTGGCCTTCTACATTTTCACAGGCTACAAATTCAGGCCAGAGTCACACAATCCATATTTCAGACTGGATGATGATGAGGAGGAAGCTGCTGCTGAAGAGGTTATTGCAGATGATGATTTTGAGCTATGACGTGAGATATATTGATTCAGTCAGTTTTGTGGCATTTATAAAATTTTCTTGAAACAGTTATGGTCTTTCACTACTTTCCACGATGATGTGGAATACAATTGGAATTGAAGAAATTTAGTTTTTGCAATAGAATTCCTGGCAGTTGTGAATTGGTTGATGGGACTTTATGGCTAGAATTGCATTTCACTGATAAATATAGCAACGTTGTGAAGACATGATACATGGAACATCAACTGTTCATTCTTAAGTTGAAATCTGTGCTTTGTAATTGTCAATGTCGGCATATATTTTCAGGAGATTACTGGATCAATAAAAAGTATCTTTCTTTGTTGTTTTTCTCTGGATAGATTTGTTAAAAAGTTTTAATGGGCCTTTAAAAGACATTTGTGTTTTTTATGCATATTTATCCACTATTATGGTTGCCTGGTAGAGGAAAGAAAATGAACTTATTCATCCTAATTTTGGGGTGGTGGTTTTGCAAGGCCAGATTACAGACAGTAAGAGTATACTGCAATATTATAGACAGTTGTCTTAATCTTTTGGTTAAGGGCTTAAGGAGATTCCGAGATAAGAACTGGCTCTAAAAATAATGGTGTTTATTATGTCCGGAATACACTCTTTGTATGTTTTCTCAAAAGAAACTAGTATTAAAAGTCTTTGATATGTATAAATTTGTGTGGAAATACTCTAAAGATTTATTTGTATTCTATATTATTCAATGTTTTAGGCTGTAGCTGACCTCTATCCTAGCATTCAAATTAGTGCCTTTCCATATGTTGCTTGCTCACCTATGAATACAATTTACTGCTTGTAAAACACTGCAGTTGAATTTTGTCTTGCCATACAGATGCATTTGGAAGTACTCTTGGTCCCGTTATGTATAGATTATTTCTGCCATCCAGTTTTCATTCTCAAATTTCAGGCTGAACTCATTCTATATTTCTGGCAGTGATTATCCTATTGATACAGGAAATCTTCTTATGGCTGTTTAGATAAGTGTAATGGTGTTTTAAATGCTAGTAATACTAAGCTACAGTAGCATGCGGGGTTTTGTTCAGGTTTGGTGTATAAAATGTTGGCAGCTAGCACAGAGACCTATAACACAATTTTTTGATAATTTTTTCTTTTATACCATAGCATCAAATCAAGTTTTCCTGGAATATCAATATTTGGCTGTGATATGCTGGAGTATAATTCAGCATTATTCAGTTGCGATAAAATTACATGTGTGATGCAAATGATGAGTTAAGGGGGATATTTCCCACTTTCTCATCAGTCTCAAAAAAATGGAGTTTTTTGCTGTGCTGGCCGCTTTTGGGGTTCTTACTGCTGTAGCGGGTTATTCAGGGGTATTCTTTTTATCACAGTATTTTTGTTTCTCCAAAGGGTGCAGGTTGCTGGGTCGGGAGAGTTTTTCTGGAGGCTGGGCTGGGGAAAGACATTGTATGGGAATGCAAATAGAATATATGCTGTAATTCAGCCCAGAAAACAATAAGTTTAGTTTTCCTTGTGGAAATCTGTATTTTCTGCTGGTTTTAAGCTTTTTTCACTGGAAATCAAAGTGATCTGCATTAGTTTTTATATTAGAGCAACAAAAACATGGCTTAGAGATGAGTCCACTTGAATTAGAGAAGGTGAGCAAGGAGAGGAACTAGACATAGACGGAATAATATGGAAAAATTGCTCAGTGCATTAGAAGCAATTGAAGCTCGATTCTGGCAAGATGAATAAGAGAATGAAGGAGCCCTGGCTGGAGTGAATGGAGCAGTAGATCCCATGGAGAGGTTGATTGAAGCTATTTCAATTCAAGGGACTAAAGTTATGGCTGAGGTTTTCAGATTTCGAAGGTGATCTAAGTCCTGATTTATTCATTGATTGGGTATAAGAATTAGATAAATAGCTTGACTTGAAAAACATGGATGTAAAAAATCCAAGGAGAGTAAGTTTGTAGCGATGAAGATGAGGTCTCATGCTGCCTTATGGTGGGATAACCTTCCAAAATAATGAACCAAGTTGTGCAATGAACCTTCTGATAGCCTGAAGTTTTCCCGGAAGACTGTAACTATTTGAGAGTTTGTGGAGGTGGCATCTCCAAGATGCGGTGACTTCAGTGAGTTCAACCTCTATGCCTCATCAAGAAATAATGAAGCCTAGAAATTTCCCAGATGTAACACCAAATACACACTTCTTAGGATGGAGGTGAAGCTTAGTCTCTCAACCATTCAAATATACACTCAAGAATTTGTGGGTGATTTTCTCATGTTTTTCACTTAGCCAATAGATCGTCTACATTATCTTCTTCCATGATGTGATGCAACTTATCATGAAAGATGATTATCATTGCTCTTTGATAATTAGTCCCTACAATTTTAAGCCCAAACAACATGACCTAATAACATAAGGTTCCCTAAGGGGCGGTAAAGGGTATTTTGTGTTGATTCTCATGGACAATCTAAATTTGATTATATCCTAAAAAGTCATGATCCATAAGGGACAACATCTCATGTCTTGCAATAAGGTCAATGTTCATGTCTATGTTTGGAAGTGGAAAATCATCTTTTGGGCACGCTTTGTTGAGGTCTTGGAAGTCTATGCAAACTTTGATTCATTTTGGCTTCTTATTAATAGGGACAATGTTGAAGATCCATTTTGGATAGTCAATTAGTCTGATAAAACCAACCTCCAATAGTTTTGTAAGCTCTTCTTTGATAAACAACGAAACATGAGGTTGCATCTTATGAAGCTTTTGTTTCATTGGTTTGGCATTCTAATGCACCATTAAGTGGTGTACAATAAGTGAAGGATCTAATCATGGCATATTGACAAAGGACCAAGCAAAATAGATGTGGTGGTTTCTTGTTCTTCTTTTGATATACTTGTTGTAAGATAGGTGATTTTGGGATTAATGTCAATACCCAAGTTGACCTTTTGTGATTCTTTTACCAAGATTGGTGATTGTTCATACCACTACAAAGGTGCCAAGGGAAGCTCGAATTCCTCATCTATTGACGCCTCAAAGATGTTTTCATCAATAGACACCATTTTTTATTTCTTTCTTTTTTATGCCCAATAGTGCCTCGAAGAATTTTTCACTAAGGGATTGTAATTTATTTTATTTATTTTGAATTTTTAAAATTTTTGGGACTAAGGAACTTAGCTTGTTCCCCAAAATAAGCTATTGTGGTAAAAACTATGTGAAAACCCTTTTTGTGGTCACTTGCTAGGATATCATCATGAAGTCCCATGAACTTAACTAAAGCTTCATCATTTTCAAACATGTCTAAAGACAAAGATGCTTGTTGGTCCCAAGCAATGAGGTCGAGATGAATGAGGGAGAGACTAATGGATGATGGAGTAATGGGGGTAGTAGTGTAAATGTAAGATTTAGTAATGGAAATGATAGTGCAAATTGTCATGTCTTGGAAAAGGGTAGAAAAATTAGAGGAGTCTTCAAAGTCATGTCCTTTGATATGTTTAAGAATGAGAAATAATTCCATAATATCAGATGTTTCGTTGGTATCATAGGATTCTTCAATTAATAGCATGTATCCTAAGCCAAATTTGTAGTAGTCAACCTTGGTGGTAAGTGGCTCAATGTTCCTTGTTCATTCCCATATTTTTTACATATTCAAAATTCTTTTAGATAAGTTTGATCCACAAAACATAGTGTATATTCATCATCATTGTACAACTAGGAGCTTATGTCGTCAACGATCTCATCATCAAAGAAACCATTATGAACAAAATTAATTGTACCACATTGGACGACCTTAAAATCTTTGATATAATGTTGGGGTTTCCCACAAGAACGTGGAGAACGAGAGAGTTGACTTACATATAATATGTTATGTAGCTCATGCTCCCCACACTATTTGTCTACAATCTTGATCTTAATTTGGGAAGTCAAATTGGTGGAAGATGTTGATACCAAAGTGTTAAGATCAACATTGACGAGGATGGTAATGACATATACATAGGAGTGGAAATATCCATACTAAGACCATGATGAGATTTATTATAGAGGTCTTCCAACATTCTACAATATTGAAAGGGGTTAGGATCAATGAAAATTGTGACTTCTACAACATTATGGGGGAATTTAATAAATTGGTGGTATGTGGAGGGAGTGGCCTGCATGGTGTGAATGCATGGGCAATCGAGGAGAAGATTGTATGGGAGTTCAAGATCAAGAATGTGAAGTAAGGTTTGTTGTAAAACAAGACCCATTTGAATTGGAAGCCAAATGGTACCCTCAAACTCACTTTCTACATCATCATAAAGGTTAGGAAATAATGCATAATACCCATAATGATAAATCCATTTCCTACATAACCCCATGAGAGAAAACCATGCATGCAAGCTTACAAAAAAACCATATTAATAAGATGAAATTTCAACTTATTGTTGTTGATATCTTAAGAGTTGGTCTAAAGGTGTTACATTGATTGGATTTCCATCTTCTTGGGGAAGAAAAAAGAGGGCAATGGGTGGAAGAGGATTTCTCAAATCATGATAAAGACCTCTAGGGGTATAAACAAATGTGACACAAGGAGTGTTTCATTGAAATAAAAGTGTGTATTTTGCATAGGGGTATTAAGTTGATTGATTGATTTTTCTTTGAAATGCTTCCAAATAAACATTATCTCATTGGATGGCCTTGAGGAGAGAATTATATTCAAGAATGTTGGTTCGAGGAACATTTGAAGCCTCTCATCATTTCCTAAGATCTCTTTCAACAAATATGGGCTTAGCCTAAGACACATGTGTGATGAAGTTGAATATAGTCCTTAGGATTAAAGTAGACAAGTCGAATTCAATTTAATGGTTTGTTTATGTTTGAATATTTTTTCTTTGTTTGTGGTGATCACTTCATTGTTCTAATTTGATGGTTGAACATTAGATTCTTGTTCTATTCAAATGTAAACATTTTTTAACTTTTTATTTTAATGTGAAATTTTCTTTAATTAAATGAATGCACCTATGTTTTAGTATATTTTAATTATTTTAAATGAACTATCTTAATCAATAGCTAATTAATTAAGTTAAAGTGATTACTCATCTTGACTTTGATATAATTAATCAAATAATCTATTATCAATTAATTATGCAAGAATCATTAATGATTTTAGAGAACTAAAAAATTATAAAGAAAATAATGTTAGATGGTTCTAGGCACATGCACCAAATTGTACTAAATAACAATGCATCAAGGGTTACCCCTAGTTTAGCAAGAGGAAGTTATTTTCTTTGTGATGGATAAGGAACTTTCTTAATTGAAGGATTGTGTTTTCTAAGTTCTAGAACCAATAACAAAGATGAATGGAAGGCCCTCATTGGACGATTAGTATTAGCCTATAAGGATAACTTCTAAGAGATAAAGACACAAGGACACAAGGAAACACTCAATTAATGATAAATGCTTTGAAAAAAATATACTATCCTGATTAGCAAACAAGAGCTTAAATTGAATAAGTGTTGTCACGGATAAACAATTTTGTCATTGTGAAGTACATTCATTGCTCTCATGAACAAAACAAAGTTGTCATTGTGAAGTACATTCATTGCTATCATGAACAAAACAAAGTTATCATTTTTTCTAATGAGGGAATAGAGAGATCAATTCTATCTATAATAGAAATCATTCAAATTAATGTTTGGGAGGGTCTTAATATCATTATTGAAAGTGAAAGAAATATGCACATTTAATTAGTCAGTACAAAGTCTTAAGATATAGATAGATGGATGTGGTAGGCACCATGTGTATTTATGATTTTGTTGATTGGTCTTGTTTTGTAAGAATGTGATCATGTGAGAGGATTGTTCAACTTGTATGTAATAATGAGGAGGTGGGTTTTCAAAAGCAAAAGGATTAAATCCTTTCAGTGGTATTACTTGGTGGTATGGTTTTTGGTTTATGATATCTTGTAGTAGAGCATTTGGTGGGAATTCTTTGGTTTGGTTTGGGTTTTCATATTAATGGCAATTCATGGTATTAGGTCTCGCAAGGTCCCATTGAGGAAAGGGCAAGTCTATCTCTTTCAAGTTGAATACTTTTTATTATCTAAATGTTCAAGCTCTTAACCTCACAAAGGCAATGCTGTGTCTAAATGGGGTGGCAATAAAGGTGTTATTTGGTTGAGGGTAATGATTTGGAATAATTTCATAATAAGTCAAAGGAGGCAATAAATAATGTATAAGTATGATGTGCTATAGAGCTTCTATCCTTCAATGTAACTAGGTAAGAGGATTTAATGGATTTAGCCTAAGTGGTGCATATATTTGTTTCTTTTGTTCTAGTGGAAGCAAAGGGTTAGGTGTCAGTGGAGGATTTAATACCTATAGCAAGGATGTTGAGATAATAATGGGTTGATTCAAGATCTTTAAGAGGTTATTAAATATATGGTGATTTTTTACCATAATGGGCTACTGGAACTCACCAATGGTTTTTCCTTTCCCACCCTCACTAATGATTATTTTTCAATATCAACTTGTGGAATATATTTTAATTATTGAAATTTTAGATTGTCTACTATAGCATCATCTTCCTCATTTCTATTAATGTTAGAGGTGGTGCTTGTATTAGGTGAATATGTCGCAAACATGTTTGGTTAGTGGTGGAGGACAATCCTAGTTGACACAAGTTTCCATTATTGGGGAGTTTTCCACTAATCATTGTGTTTTCAATGCATGAAACATCTTTTAGTAGTTAGTTTTTATGCTTTGATTCAAGCATATAATTATTTTGATCTCAACTTATATCTATTTTATAGCTGTATAGTCATATGTTGTTTTTTGGAGTGTCTCTTATTATAGTTTTATACTAGTTTGTTAATTGTATGATAGTTTTATAGTTTCCATTTGTTGCTTGTCACCCTTGACATGATTTTGACTCAAATATTTTTTTGGACAAAAGTACTAGCAACTATAATATATTATTAATATAATAAGAAGATTAAAAAAAGGCTCAAAAAATTCTAGATATGGCATTTTGAAACACATCTCAACAAAAATATGGCATTGCAAAGAAAGGCTATAGGGAGCCATAACATAGATCATATATACTAGCACTTGTACCTAAATAAGGTTCAAGGTTTACGCCGATAGAAAACTATATGTATGTTAATATGTTAGAGAGTGTGTGTTTGTGCATGGATGCGCTGCAAATTCTAGTTGCATGTGACATAATGGAATGAAATAAATTTAGACAAATCTAGATTTTTTTCTTAAAAAAAATTAAGTATTATCTCATGATAAAAATATTTGCATACATTTAAAATATAAAGCAATGCAAATGAAAAAAGAAAGTTGTCATCAAATTGACTAAAAACACTGCAAATGAAAATAGAATGTTCCCATTCAATTGTTAAATCAATATTTATCTGGATTTTATGTGATAAGTGAGATTTTGAAGGCTTTTACTTGATATTTCAGAGGCTTTTATCATCAGACGATAGCTAATTAAGGACATCTGAAACTTGTTTTCTTATACTTCAATAATAATTTACAAGCGTAAGACTTGTTTCAAGCTCAAATCTCACACTACATATAACCTATCGACTAAATATATAACTATATGAAAATCAAGCCTGAGAGGAATAGAAGTCATGTGCTGGTTCATTTACATTAATACCAGCTTGAAGTTGGTTTTCGGGCACAACATCAAATAGAGCTTGAGGAGGAGCGTTACGATGGTGTGAGAGAAGGTATAGCGACGCCTTAAACAACAACTCGATCTTTTTTATCCTGTTATTACCAATTTTTGAAAGGTGAGAGAGTTGCCAGCCATGATGCTGTAGTCGTTGTGGATTTCATGCTTTATAGCATTATATACCCAATTCATCACTGGGGAAGATTCAATTTCATTGCGTTTGAAGAGCTCTCCAATCAAGGCACACCCATTATACAATTCGTAATTTCTTAGAGCAGAGTTAAATGAATCTTCAAAAATCATATGAGCTTGAACGAAATCAAATGATAAACACTTAACCATGTCTGCATCTTGAATTGGGTCCATTACATTTGAAACAAATGTAGAAATTACCTGAGATGGGTCGAGGATTCGAGGGAAATATGTAAGAATATCTCGTCTAGTTACCTCTCGCACCACCTCCTTTGTAATGTCATTGTCAATTTTGAAGAACTTTGACATGTCGTCTTTGTCAAAACCACCCTGCATTGGAAACTTCCATTTTTTGATTGGGAAAAACATGCATTTATCAATTTGTAGTTCCATGGTTTTGACAGCTTATGGGAGTGTAATGAAGATGATATCATGATATAAAGAGGAACAACACACTTTTTCTGATCAGATGTGTCAAAATGAATTCACACATTTGAGTAGCAAATGTGGCAGTTTCTCTTCAAACTTGTTGACATTGGCCTGCACTCGTACATATGTACTGTCTATGCAGTCAGGAGGATGCACGTTTGACTGAAAATAAAAAATGAACGTACTTTTTATTTTCAATTAATTAATAAATACAGTCAAACGTGCATCCTACTTGCTACATAGACGTCACCATGAATGAAGGGGTGTACTAAGTGTTGATCATGCAACATAATTCCCCAAATATTGGAGAAAATAGAGATATTAATATTGCCAATTTCTGTCACCCTCAAGGTTTGATCACATGTCACATTTGTGAGGGCATCTACAAGCTCATTGCCTTATCTATAAGAGTGGATGCTT
>VDFB02329793.1:0-55075 GCA_007258455.2 Sequoia sempervirens
CTAACCCTTTCAGTTCTTAATCCTAAAGAATTTCCAATACAAAAGTTTCATGATTATGTGATTAATGAAAACCAACAAGCATTGATCAAGAAGCTACAACAGGATCAGTTGGTCTTAGGAGAAGATACCAATCTGTAAAGTCTTTTAGTCCCTAACTAGTGCAGGGTGCATTACTAAACTCATTCTGAATTGACTTGCCAACCCTACATTGACATTTTAAATCATGTTTCCCAAGCTAGGGAAACTAGTTTGAGTCACTTTGAGGCCGTTGCAGATCACTTCTCATTTGAAGCCAAAGAAGCAACAATGTTAACCAGGGATAGGATACTTCCAAAAGAAGTTCATTCCCAAATTGAACAAGCCTCAGTCACATTTCCTAACCAGGATACTCATGTGGAACAACCCCAAGGCTTGCTCGACATTCCTGCACTCACAAGTATTCCAGAACCTAAGAGATTAATTAAAGAGGTAAGTGACTTCTAGCAAGGTAGCTAGGGATTACCTGAGATGCTCGAGCAAGGATTAGAAATTGTACCTTCTTTGCTTCTTACAGGCTGCAATTTGGATGCACTAACAATGTAGTAGAATACGAAGCTCTAGCTTGGGGACTGACATTTGCACATGAGAAGAAAGTCACTGCCTTGATGGTCAAAGGAGATTTAGAAATTGTCATCAAGCATGTACACAGCCAATACACATGCCACAATAGAAGGCTGGCAGCCTATAGAAATCGGGTATGGAACGTGATTGAAGACTTCGATGCTTTTGGAATTAGCTTTAATTCCAAGAGAACAAAATCAAATAGTCAATTCATTAGATGTTGTTGTAAGTACCCTAGAACCTATGCAAGGCTCCAAGCTTAAGAAATTCTTAGTGGAATTGATATCCACCCCTGCTATTCCTGATAATGTTAGGAACTTTCAAGTTTTTGATGACGATCGACATATTCTTGCTTTTCTAGCAAGTTCAGATGTTTTTGAAGGAAAAATCATCAATGAGTCCAATAGGGACCAAGGAGGTTGGAACCTTGAAGAATCTGATACAGAAGGGGTCCTCAATTTAAAAGGTAACAACATTCCCAATGGAATGGTGGCCCTAGAAAGAATTTTTGATTCAAACCCAAGGGCTCGAGAGAAGTTATCAGCTGAAGATAAAGGAGATGAATATGAAATTGTTAACCTGGCTGATTTTGGCCCTAAAAGGAATGTCTACATAGGGAAATCTTGCCCTAAAGCAATCAGAAAAGACATACTAAGGGCACTAAAGAAGGATGTTGCTACGATAGCCTGGGGATATGAAGATCTAAAGACATTTGACGCTTCTGTAATGACCCATACTATCCCTCTAAAACCTGAAGTTAAGTTGTTTCGACGGAAACAATGCCTTGTTAATGCCTTGATTGAACCATTGATATTTAAAGAAGTTTAGAAATTGCTTGTTGCGAGGATAATCTTCCCTGTACACCATTCGACATGAGTGGCTAACTTAGTTCCAGTCTGCAAGAAGAATGGAGAGATTAGACTATGCGTCGACTTCAGAAATCTAAATAGAGCTTCAGAAAAAGATAACTACCCACTTCCTTCTCTGGGTGAAGTGTTACAGATAGTCAATGGATCTAAAATGATATCATTCCTGGATGGTTACTCTAGATACAATTAGGTAATGGTTAACTATGGAGACAGGATGAAGACAACTTTCACTACAAAATGGGGAACATTTGCATATAGAAGGATGCCATTCGGTCTGATAAATGCAAGGGAAACTTTCCAGCGCACCATGGACATAGCGTTCAAGGATCTAATTGGTAAATGCATCATTGTTTACATGGATGACTTGACAGTGTTCTTCAGGGATAGATTGAACCACGCTACAGACTTGTCCAAAGTTCTTCACACATGTATCCAGTATGGCATCTCCCTAAATCCCAAAAAGTGTGTGTTTGGATTTTCTGAAGAGAAGCTTTTGGGACACGTAATCTTTGAAAGAGGAATATCAATTGATCTAGATCGAGTCAAGTCCATTCTAAAGATCACCCAGCCAGGAAGCAAGAAAGAAATGAGGTCCTTCTTTAGGAAGATAAATTTCGTGAGAAATTTTATCACAAGCTTTACTGAAATCGTGAAACCACTAAACGAAATGATGAAGAAAGATGCTAAAGCAGAGTGGACTGAGGAGGCAAAGGCCGCATTTTCACAAGTCAAGCGATCCATTTTGGAAGCACCCATTCTCACTATCCCTGACTACTTGAGACCATTTTATATCTATTCCTTTGCTTCTGGACATTCCTGCGCAGCTATACTAACCCAACGAAGAGAAGAAGCAAAGGAGAGACCGATTGCTTTCATGAGCTCTCCGTTTAAAAATGCAAAAATCAAATACCCACCTCTTGAGAAGCAAGATTTTGCACTGGTCAGATCTGTCAAGAAGTTTTGGCATTACATTCTTCAAAGCCAAATCATTGTTGTAGTTCCTGATGCTGTTGTGAAGTCTTTACTTATGCAGAGCAAGCTGGGAGAAAGGAGAAGCAAATGGATGGCCATCTTGCAAGAGTTTGATCTAGAGATACACCCTATGAGACTTGTTAGAGGTACGGGCTTGTCTAAGTCCATGGTGAATGCTGGAGACAACATCATTTGTCAGCAATTCACAACCCAGTCTTTCTCCAATGACCCTTGGTATGTTGATATTATTCATTTTATGCTCAACAATTGGTGTCCAGAAGGAATGAATGCAAATCAAAGGAGAGTGCTAAGGATGAAGAGTTCCCATTATATGTTCAAAGGAGGGTTGCTATACAGGAAGAATTTTGGAGTATACCTAAGATGCCTTGATCAGCAGGAGGCCAAACATGTGATCTTTGAGTTTCATGGGAAACATGGCACAAGTCATGGTTCTGCAGATTCTTTGGCACACCAAGTCCTCAGATCTAGTTATTACTAGCCCCGTGTGTTCAAATATGCCCATCAGCATGTGAGAACATGTCACATGTGTCATATTTTTGCATCAAGGGAGCGCCACCCAGCCATGCAATTGTAGCCTGTCTATGAGGTAAGGCCATTTTCCCAATGGGCACTAGATTTTATTCGGGTAATTAATCCAAACTCTTCTACAAGACACAAATTCATTCTAACTTCCAATGACTACTACACAAGATGGACCGAGGCTATACCCTACAAGAATAGCACAACAGAGGTAGTGATCAAGTTCCTCACCGAATGCATCACCACTAGGTTTGGGGTACCCTTCGCATTGGTATGTGATAATGGCTCTTCCTTTTCTTCTCTTGAATTCATTTCATGGGCTTACGATCACAAATTTTTTTTAAAGTATTCTTCAAACTATTACCCACAAGGCAATGGAGTTGCAGAATCAACCCATAAGAACCTCTTAGGGGTAATTAAAAAATTGCTAGAAAACAACCCTAGGGACTGGCATACCCAATTGAGATTTGCATTATGGGAAAATCGGACTAGGATTAAGGTTTCTCTAAAGACTTCACCATTTAAGTTAGTGTATGGACAAGAGCCTATGTTCCCTATCCATCTGCAAATACCTATCCTTGAGTTTATGCAAAAATTCTACTCTGAGGACAATATGATAGAAGTAAGATTGGTTGCTTTGTTTAAATTAGAATAGAGAGATGTCACCTTACAACAATTCTTTAGGCACCAAGCTGTTGTCAAACGTTGGTTTGAAAAAAGAGCCAAAATCAAAGCTTTTAGGATATTAGACCTAGTGTTGTTATGGGATAAAGCTAGTGAAAAGAAGGGCGGTCACCAAAAATTTGACAAACTCTGGCTAGGCCCTTATCAAGTTGCAGAGACTCTAGGAGAAAATGCTTTCCTATTGAGTAGTTTAACTGGAGAACTTGTTCCCTTTCCTGTCAATGGGAGGTTTCTTAAGCATTATTTTGAGTCATAAAGCTTGTTAATTTTTTGTCTTGTATGTAAGTAATTCATTTTTCTTTGTGTAAATAATTTGTTTGTCTCATGTTTGTAAATGATTTGCATTTGTGTAAATAGATTATGTGTTTCTGCATGTAAATAATCTCTGTGTCTAAATAACTTTGTTCTTTATGTGAATAATCTGCTACTCTTTGCATAAATAATTTGCTGTTTTTTGTAAATAATTTGTTGTCTGGTTGTCAAGTCCTTTCTTTCTGTCTTATTGTTTCCTTTGTTCTTTTGGTTTATGCTTTGTTCTTTGGGATTGATCTGTTCTTTCTGTCTAGAAACTATGGGTTGTTATCTAAAGTATACTTTGGTTACTAGGAGAGAAGTGGTTTAGGTATTTTCAGGCTTTCTAATTGGGTGATTTTTTCCTAAACTCTTTGTTCCATGCCCATTGTCAGTAAAGGTTGTGGAAGGTCTTGAAAATAAGGTGCAAATTAAATAACCTTCATCAACTCCTCTGAATCTATCACAAATTATCAAGATTATCCCCTTTGTATCGATATATTTGTCCTAGGGTGATAGTGTTGTAAGATTTGAGTGAAAAATTCAATCTCCCAAGTGCTGTTATGACGTCCATGGTAGTTTTCAACCCAGAACAAATGTTAAGCATCTGACATATTGAAAAAAAGAAAGTCTCTTAAATATTTGAAACTCAAGGAAAAGAAAAAAAAAAAGAAAAAGAGAATTATCTAAGAAGAAAAGAGTACTCAATATGAATGGGTGATTCCAGTATCTCTACCGGGGCTATGGACACCTGACTGGTAGTAGAGAAATACTGTGAGAAAACTAGAGTTATCTCCGTCGGGGCTATGGGCGCCTGACTAGCAGCGGAGCAATGCCCAGAATATCATTGCACAATAGCTAAAGAGAATCAACTCATGTAGCTCAAATCTTGCACATTGTTGTCTGAAGGATGAAGAAAAATTTATGAAAGGATGATGAAATATCAAGCACACACATAGATTTAGGGGTAGCTAGTGTTGACTTACATTTGAGATTCTAGCTCAGCCTTGGTTGTTAAAACTGACCCAACTGGAGTTGTGATGTTCATGAACTAGAGATTCTAGGTAGCTGAATCCTTCAGTTTCTTGGAAATAGTCAAACCATTTTCCCAGCTGAGTCGCCATTTGTTATGCCTTGCATAACAAATCCCATTTTATTCTGGAACAAAATGGGCCCCCCTATGCTCTTGCTTTTGTTGCCTTTGGTTATTTGCTTTTCCCTTTGGGAGTTTTTTTTTTCTTTTTGAGTTGTCTGTTGGGTCTGTTAAATTTTGGTTCTATCTCAGCTTGAGTTGATTTTCTTCTTGCTAAGAATTGAGTGGCATCATCATAGACAATGGTGTATTTCATTATGATATATTTTATGTTCTCCTGAGGGCTAATGGAGGCATTTGTTTTGTAGGATTGAATCACTCATCTGCGGATCTCTCTCCGGGAAGCCAAATGAAGACATGCCTCAATCACCTTCAGCATAAAACTCCTTAAGGGCAAGAGTCAGCAAGACTTTCTTGATTTCTTGCCGACTGGTATCTTGGCTCTGTCTGTTAGGAATCCAAAGGGGGTGTTAGAGCTATAAAATTCTTATGATTTTACATGTTCATACTCACAATTTTCCAAAAAAGCCCCTCCATGAGCATATTTTTCCCCATATTTGGCCATGTAGTACTCTAAATTCCCTTGAGTCTGAATACCACACATTATAGTTCATATTGACATAAGGTTATCAAGGTCTTGACGACTACTAGTACATTTTGTTAACAAACGTCTGTGTTTCCTATCAGCAAGACCTCAGGGATGTCATAGCAATTGGAATTCCCATGTAGGTACCCTTAAGCAAGACATCAGTCATCATCCTAGCGACTAGGAGTTTCCCCCATTGGCATGAAAGTCTCCTTCAGAGAAAGGTCTCAGCGAGATCTTTGTGTCTCACCAACCGACAAAGAGGGATATGCATATCGGCGGGAGATTTTTCCTTCGGGGTGAAGTCTTGGAAAATTCTTCATGTCTCACCGACTACTGCGGAATGGGAAAACACCTCTGCAATAGTTGTGTCTTCGGTGTGTGGTCTTGCTAAGCACTTCAATTCTTTCCAACCACCGATAAGGACATATCTTGGTGAGAAATTCTTGAGGTGGAGAGATGTCTTGGCAAGGGCGTTAGGTCTCGCTGATAAAGCACAAAAATGGTCTATCGATATGAGGTCCTGCAGTCTTGCCGACCCATGATGTCACACCGACATGTTGCTTCATCGGTGAGAGAATGATATTGTCACAGTGACAAAAGTGAACTTATGGAGGTTTCTCGGCAAGACATAAGGTGTCTATGGGACATCTCCCCGACAAGAGAGTGTTACAACGACTCATGTGAAATGAAAGAAAACATATGGGTATGACTATAGAGAGGTCTTGGCAATAACAAGCACCGGAAAAAGGGTTCTCCCTTCGCCAAAATGTCTCGATGAAGGAAGCTGGTCTTGCCGACACAACACGAAGTTGCTATGATGTCTCCCTGACTTTAGGATGTCCTACCGACCAATGAGCAACTCGCTGAAAGAGAAGACCTCGGTGTAAGGTCTTGGCAAAAAAATGAAGTCTCGCTGACATGAAGGAGCTCACCAAAGGATAAGGGGATTTGGTGTGATGTCATATCAAGGAGACAAAGTCTGGGTGAAATGAAATGAACTCAATGAGATGTCTCACCGATGAGTGATTGTCTTGCCGAAGGGATTGTTCCCTCGGTGTTATATTTTGAATTTAGTGGGAGGTCTGGCCGAGGAGATAGGGTCTTGCCAACCCAGCAGAGTCACGTTGAAAAATGAAGGCTTCAGAGAGAAGTCCTACCGACCAATGAAGGGTCCCACTGAAGTGTTGGGCATTGCAGAAAGAAAGAAAGGCTCACCGAGATGTCTTGGTGAGGAGGCTTGTCTCCTCGAAATGAAATTGAATCTCCAAAAGATGATGCCCTCAGTGTAACTTCTCACCGACAGAAGGAGGTCCCGCCGAAGTGCTCTCGGCTCGGCGATAATTTTTCCTTTGGTAGGAGGTCTAGGTGATTAACATGTGTCTCACTGAGGGGTCATCCTTCGGTGTAACATAGTGGGCTCTGGAAGAATGAAGGGGTTTCGCTGTAAGATCTCCCCAAAATGAAGAGGTCTCCCCAACATAAAGAAATGAGCTCGCCAGGGGATCCTGAGCCTTGCTGTGACATCTTGCTAATTTGAAGAAGTCTCTCTAAAGTGGAAGAAGCCTGAGCTCAGGGGGGGAAGGAAGACATTTCCATGAGGTCTCGCCGACCCAACGAGGTCTTGTCGATACAAAAGTGAGCTCAAGAGGAATGAAGGGGGTTCGTTGCAAGATCTCCCCGAAACGAAGAGGTCTCCCTGACATAAAGAAATGAGCTCGCCAAGGGATCCTGAACCTCGCCATGACATCCCACTAATTTGAAGAAGTCTCTCCAAAGTGGAAGAAGCTTGAGCTCAGGGGGAAAAACCAAGAACTCGCCATGAGGTCTTGCCGACCCAACGGGGTCTTGTCAATACAAAATGAGCTCGGGGTGAAAGGTCTGGCCTTGCTATGATGTCCTGTCGATGAAGTGAAGTCTTAGCGATAAAAAGGGGATATTGATATGACTAGTGGAGCTCGCTATGACTTCTGGCCGATGCTGATTGTCTTGTCGATGGTTTTTGTGGGCTCAATATGACTTCTACAGCTCGTCAGAGGGTCTTACCGACTATCACCTGCTACGTCGATAGTTGCTAGAAGAGATATAATCACATCGGGGAGACACGATTAGTGTCTCACTGACATGCAATTCAATGTGGATCACCTTTGACCGCCTGATAGTCTAGCGTGGCATATGTCTAAACCAATCAGGAGGAGCTAAGGGGGCTGACCGGCGACAGTTTGACCGATTGACTATTCACGTGAAGAAAATATGCAGGATGCAAACGACATGAACTCATTCTGAGATCGGGAGCTGGTAGATCAACTCAGGAACAATGGTGTGTGGATCTAAAGGAAAGATCGGTGCTCTACCTCCAAGGATGATCAACGTGCAAAAGGGTCCAGAGCATGAAGAAGGCCAAGGAAAGAAACAACCGCGAGTCTTGGGGACAGCTGTGTGGTCCACTAGCATAGATAGACCAGTATTAATGGCAATGCTTTGGAGCATACAAGGTAGATTTTAGGAGTTAAAGTATGGACACAAAGACAAGAGAGTTAATGTTGTAGCTACCAAAAGATCTGAAGGCCTCTCCTGAGGTCAAGCCGTCATCAACATGGACAACAGGGCTTCACATTAAATGAAACATTGACTCTCTTCAAAAAAGATCTGAGAGCCAACCCTCCTAAAAGCAGATATTTTGTAAAAACCCTAATACAAGGGACCACACATCCCTTTTGGTACACTCTATATATAGGCCCTTCTTCATTCTTTGAAAAAGAGGTTGTTGTTGAAAGTTAAAAAAAAATAGACACAGTCAGAATGAGAATAGAGTAGAGAGTTCTAGAAATAGATTTTCAAAAAGTAGGAATTTTCTGAAGGTTAGAGGAGATAAAGCTGCATCCTAATTCTTTGTAATGGGAGCTTCTTTTGTCTTCTTGTTTAGGGGTTAGATTCAACATTGACTATAATGTATTTCAAAGTTCTCTTAGTATAGATGGAAACAGTCTGAAGATATGGATTCTCTGTACACTGGTGATTGTGCTAACTTTGTAAATATTGCTTATCTGTTTCACTAACAGTAGAAGCAGTCAGATTTAATCTACTTCATATTGTGTTCCAGAATGATATTTGTCTTAAGTTAATCATTTGATTTGAGAATCTTTCAAGGATTGAAGTCTTATTTCATGTTTTTTCTTAAATGGTAACTTGCAATCTATTATTTGAATCGGCACTATGAACGAAATAGGCTGTGTCAATCACAAGTTAATTTTGTTCTTCAGTTTTAGTTTACAATTCCTTGAAGCTAACAAGTCTGATTAAAGTTGGATGAATTATTGTTCTTTTCTATTCCAAAACTTTGATCTATCTTTTTCTATTTCTTTAAAAACCCCAGTTAGATTAGGTTTCAGTTTATGTTTGATCTTAGAACAATCCACAAGCTCAACACCAACAGGCCCCTTGAATATTACTGTTACATTGACCAATTGAGCAACATCAGTACAGTTGATAACCAACTACAAAGACCTTAAGAGCTTAGATATCCATTTGATCATCTTTCTCTTTCAGGAGAAACAGAATATCAATATTTTGTTTACATGTTGTGCTATTTGCACCGTCAACAAGTACCATTAAAAAGCTTGAAGACAATATAGAGAGCTTGTTTTTTTCTAAATCAAAACTTTCCCCTCAAACAAAAGTACAGAGAGCGGCATGTTATCATTGACAGACCACAAAAAAAAAAAACTGTAAATTGGTTTTAAGACAAACAATATATATCATGAAATCAAAGCTATTTGATAAAAAAATGTAGGTGAAAATAACACTGTCGAAATGCAACTGGCAATAAATATCAAAAACCAAGAAAATGAAGCCAAGATATTAGTGTAAGCCATCCTTCTAGCGCCAGATGTAAGCACCCAAAAATCTATAAAATAGCTTAAACTTCAACACACATTAGCATGGGTTAGTTCAAACTATGCAAATACAATAGTGCTCCTATGAAATACTCCAACATACTTCATAATGCAAACAAAATAACAAAATAAAATAATTAAGAGCATAAAAAGCATGGTGCATAACTATTCCATAGTGGATTGGTGCTACTTTGATGTGGAAAGTAACCCTTTCCCAATCCTTGATAATCTCTTTGATGTATGTGTGATAAACAAACTAACAAGAACCTAACTATGAATGATGAAAACTATTCTAAATTGGATTCAAATGCCTAAAAATGTGGATGAAATTGAGTATAATAATCTTGTATGGATTGTGGATGCTCTAACAAATAGAGAAGCACTCTATTTATAAGAGAGAAGGATGGAGGAATGAGCAAAATGGATGAATGTGGGATAAAAGACCAACCAATAGCACAATGCCACTTATCAACATGTGAGTGGACAAAGGTGGAACACATTTTGATGAATATGCACATTAATGCTATTAGGTGGAAATTCAAAAATTGGAGAAGTGACGTGTTGGAGGGAGATGAAGGATGAATTAAATGCCACTTGGCTAAAAGAAAAAGGACTTGTAAGAGTCATAAACATGCCAAGTTGGAGGATAAGACACTTGGGAGGGAGAATTCAAATTTGGAGAATATTCCCACTTGATGCCTTTTCAAATGAAAAAGGAAGATTTAATAAATCAATTAAATTGATTTATTTGAACAAGTTGCAAAATCTAGAGGATTTGATGGATTAGGATTAGCATTAATCAAGATTTGATCAATTTAGGTGGAGATTAGTTGATTTTGACTTTTGACTTAGATTTTAGGATTTAAATAAATCAAAATGAGAGAAATAATGAATATTAGTGATTTAATTAAATAAATTTGATCTATTCAATTAAATGGAGAACTTTAGAGGGTTAATTAAATAAAATTGATTTATTTAATTAAAGAGATGACTTTAGGTTTGATTAATGACTTAATTAAATAAAATTGATTTATTCAATTAAAGATGAGAATATGATGATTTAATTAAATAAAGATTGGTTTATTCAACTCAAAGGGGAAATATGATTTAATTAAATAAAGATTGATTTATTTAATTAAAAGAGGAAATATTATGATTAAATCAAATAAAGTTAATTAATTTAATCAAAAGAGGAGAATTGGGATTTAATTAAATAAGATTGATTTATTTAATTAAAAGAGGAATTTGATGAATTTAATCAAGTAAGGATTATTTAATTAAATAATTAGTAAAGAGTATGATTAAAGAAGAACTGGTGTTAGTAAGTCAAAATAGAGTATTCGTTATCAATCAACATAATTTACGTGTCTACAAAACCCTTTTCAATGACTTCAGCAAAGGTAGATGCACAATAAAGGCATAATTGATAATTCATTTTAGGGTGAAGATTCTCAACAAAGATATTCACCAATTATTTCTTAGGGAGATGACATGAAAGATGACTTGCTTGAGCTCGCCACCTTTGTAAATAATTAGCAAATTCTTCCTTGGGATGTTGTTTGTTTGTCATCAAGTCCATTGTATCCACTTCCTTCTCAAGGTTACAAGAGAAGTGAGCCAAAAATAATTCTAATAAATCAGAAAAATTCAAAATAGACCCACGAGGGAGGTGTAAGAACCATCCTAACGTTTGTCTACCTAGACTATGGGTAAACCCACAAAAGTGGTTTACAATTCGAGTGAGGAAGAAAAAGTTGAAAAAAATGACCCCATGCAAAAAAAATTGGTTTTTGGGGTTCAAACGAACTTATTGGTTTGAGCGAACCAAAAGAGGGTTCACTGGAACCCTAGTTCAATCAAACCCATTAAATTCAAGGTCCCACCATTCCTACAAAAAACACAAAGAAAACCTTTTTTGAAAGGGGGTTTGCTCGAACCCCTCCTAGTTCCCCTGAACCCCCCTTTTCCCACCTTCTCACCCTCTTGCACCAAAAAACTCTAGAATTTTTCCCTTCAAAGCTTGGATTCAGGATGAAAATGGAGGAGACTTCACAGACCCAACTGGATGATGGTAGTCCTCAGAATGAGCTATCCAATGAATATAATTTTAATATGTTTTGGTTTTATTATGTTTTTTTTTTTTTTTAGTTTTATTAAACATAGGTTTTTCACTGAAAAATCAAGCTCTTTGTTCTACACATGTGGAAAAATATCAAATTATCAAAAGAAATTGAAAAATATTAGTGCACTAGATATTGAAGTCCTTGATCCAACAAAAAAATAATAATTGAATTTCGACACATACAAAAAAGTTACATTGTATACGGTTTGTTTATGTCTAAATTGTAGTTGGTTTGACTTTGAAACTTGATTAAGGTAAAAATATTCAATAAAAAACTATGAAACCAATTGGAAGCCCTAGACATCGTAGTTACAAATCTAAATTTTTTAAAAATAAATTTTATCCTTCATGGAAAAAAAGTTATGTTGTATATGGTGAGCGTCACTCCTTAAAAATGTTGAACCTGAAAAAAACTAGTTTTCGAAGGAGATGGAAAAAGTAGTGCAATATGATCCCAATTTTTTTGAAAACAATATATTTAGAATCTACAGACAAAATGTCAAAAATCACTAGTTTGCATCATCTTCAAATTCCCCACGGTCTAGCCACTATAGGTGTTCAAAAGTGAAGATTTAGTTAGAAAAAATTATTTCAGTGTCCAGTTTGGCCAAAAATTGTAAACCAATATTGTAGGATCACCCCTACGAGGGAAATGATGAAGGAGTTAGTTATCATTATAAAGCACCTCCTAACGATGCATGCAAAACTTTTGAATATGATCATGTGGGTCCCCATTCCCTTTATACTTGTCAAAGTTTGTAATTTCAAAGTGTTTTGGGAAAGGAGTTGTAGCAATTGATGATCAAATGGATATGGACAGATTTCCTCAAATTTAAAGGACTTATTTGTGGAGGTTTCTACTTGCGAGTCCCTAAGAGTGACCTTCATATCTTCCCATTATTTGTTCAAAGGCATAGATGAGGAATGAGCTATCAAATTGGATTGAGCTAGGGGAGAATATTGATTGTGTGAAGGTGGTAGAGGATGAGATGAATCAAGTGGTGGATTAGGATATGTCGATGGTTGTTGGATGTATTGGGGTTGTTGTGATGATTGAAGATGATAATTGGGTTATTGAAGTGGATTGGTAGATTTTTGGTATTGATTGGGGTATTTTTTGGTGTGATGGGGGAGGATGATAATATGATGATGGATTAGGTTGATATTATGAAGAAACATGTGATCCACCTCCATAAGATGGAGGAGGTTGGTAATATGGTGGTAGATTGGATTGGTAATTGTAGGTTTGGTGTTGTGGATGATGTGGTGGTTTTTGAGGATGAAATTGATGTTGAAGTGGATTGGATTGAGATTGAAGTGGATTAGAATGAGATTCAAGCAGATTGGTGTATGACTAGTGTTTCAATTTTTATTGTGACTAGTATTGATATGTAGGATCTGATGAAGTGTATTGTTGATGTGGAGTAGCAGGAGGTGTTTGATGATACATATCTTTAATAGAAGGCCCCATGAAAGATGATGTGGGATATTGATGATAGCATGGAGAGAAATAATGAGGTGGATGACTAGGATATGAGTGTAGTGGTTGTGATTGATATTGGGATGATGAATTACCTTGGGATTGTGATGGGAATTGCTGATTAGATTGGGATGGTCATGGAATGGAAGAATCAAGATTAAATTGTGGAGTTTGATTTGCAGGAGTTGGAACTTGGGATGAAGATGGAGAGAATGCATGAGAGGTGTTATAAACCTATTGTTTCAGTATGAGAGGAACATGTGGAGGTGCAAATGTTAAAACATTAGAAGTAGTGCCCCCAATATTTCTTGAATGTGAGGGATGAGTGGATGTTTATGGTGTATAATTTTGGATGTTTACAAGATGGAATTGTGGAGTTGTGTAGATGTTGCAAATGTAGGTCCCTAAGCATTACTAAAGTTTGGTCTAGCCCATATAATAGGAATTTGGAGAGGAGAAGGTGGGACCCAAATAAGCACTTCATTTTTGAATTTGGTTTAATACCAAGAATTTTGAAGAGGAGCCTAGGGAGCTTGAGAGACCGCGGGAGGCTGAGGGACTTGAAATTTCATAAGCCTGAGGCATTGAAGGTCTATCTACACCCAAGTACTGTGTCATATCAAACCCAAGTGTAGGTTTGGTGTCCTACATAAGTAACGTAGCAAAAATTTGTTCTAAACATTCATTGATGAGTTGATTAGTCATTTGCACATTGGTTGGATTAAGATAATCTTCTAGAGTGATTTCATGTTATGACACCATTTCTTCCTCAAGAGATACTCAGCCATGTGGATGATTTGAATCGGTTGGATGAATATGTAGGTTAGTTTATGAAGATATATTAGAAGGATAAGGTGATTGATGAGATTGTTGATGATGTTGTTCCATGAGTCACTTATCCTATGATCTAGTGACAATAGGGATGAAAGGTGTGATTGGATGATGAAGATGATGTGAAGCCCAAGGATAAGACTAAATGATAATGGTTGGATGATTAAGTAAGTGATTGATTGGATAGTTGATTGATTGATAGATTAAGTGACGGATTGGATAGTTGATTGGATAATTGATTAAATGATTGGTTGATGTATCACTCCAATTAAGATTGAGAGCTTGATTTTATGATGATTGGATCGATTGCTACTTGAGATAAGCTAAGTTCTCAAGCAAGCTAGATGATGGAGATGATGGGATAGTACTTGAGATAGGAAAATTTTGCAAGCACGAGGGATGATTACAATGTGAACTAAACCTCTCGCTCGAGGTAAGTTGATTTGGTCAAGGGTGATTACTAACTCAGGACAAACAAGGGTCCTAAGCAATCTTAAAGATGATGATGTAGATTGATCAATTGGTTGATTTGGATGCAAAAGTTATCAAATTGATGTTTAGGAGGCTAGATTGTAATATTCAATGATGGGGATGTTTATTAGACACATATAGGGATATCCTTGTGTGATTAGAAGATTGATTTGATGACTTTTGGAAAATGTGACTGGGTGAAAATGGATGCTATGAAAGATTGGGAGGTGATAAAAAAATTAATCGTAGATTAGACTCAAAACAATGAGAGCTATCACTAGTCAAAAGGATTCGCTCTTATTTTTTGTATGGGAAATGGATCTACCTATGAGAAAACACCTATGAACATATTCACCTCTAAGAAAAGTGCAATTTCCTATTAAGATAATGTATCCACCTAAGAAGGATGGGTAATTGACTAACTGTTGGGAAAATTTATCTCAACCTTATAATTACATAAGGTACTACTCATCATTAGATCTTAGATCTAATGACCAATATTTTATTAGCTTGACTTTCCCTAGAAGTAAACTCTATTTTATGAGGGCATTGTATTATGGATATGTATTTTGGTGTATTCTAAGAGTCTGATAGTGGTCGTGTTGTCTCTAGATCTCTAGTTTGTGATACTCCTATGAGAAGCTTGCTTGACAAGTATATTGTAATCTTTTTGATTTCTAAATAATATATTGGGAAACTTTTGGAGCATGGTGTTTTCTCTAGAAAGGGTTTTCCCCACGTAAATAACTATGTTGTGGTATACATGATATTTATATTTAAATTTTTGTAACTATTAAAGATCTATAAAAAAATTGCATTATTCTCCTCTCAAGATTAGTGTATAAAGTTGTTCCACTACCTTAGCTTCCTTACATTAACTAGCAACACCACCCATGAAAAAATGGATCCACCTTTGAGTAAAGCAGAGGTGCTTATCAAGAATGTGTATCCACCTAAGAAGGATTATCGAGGATGGACATGTATCCACCTCTAAGCAAAGAAAAATTGCCTATAGATAGAGAAAATCCACCTTTGAAGGAAGTGTATCTGCCTAAGTAGGATGACTGATTGGATGGACTAGATGGTGAAAGTGCAACTGCCTCTGAACAAAGCATAGCCACCTATGGATACAATGAATCCACCTTTGAAAAAAGCATACTTTCATAAGAAGGATAGAATGAAAAGATCAACTTAGATAGGAGATGTGTATCTTCCTTTGAGTAGGGCACAACTACCTATGGAATTAATGGATCTACCTTTGAGGGAAGCATATTCGCCTATCGAAAGATAAATAACTTGACAACAAAGGATGACTCAAAAACTAGACAAAAATAGTTTGGGATGGACAAAAGATAATCACTAGTATGCACAAGAAGACATGCTAGACAACACAAACCTAGATTATTTAGGTGGGATTTTTAACCTATCGTAGGCCCACCAACCATGTAGTTAATATCCCAAGATTAGCAAGGAGCGCCACTTAGCAAGAGTCGATAGATAGGGATTTAGTGGCAAAGGCCTAAAGCAACAATGGGCTCTCCTTCTCCCTTTCTTCAGAGGTCCTAATACCTTCCCCAAAGATTTCCTACCTCTAATCAAGGGGATACATGGTGAGTAGCTTAGGGCATGATACTATACCCTGCACTATGATAGGAAACAATCAAAAGGTCCTAAGCTAAGGTGAAATAAGCTCTATAGTGCATCCTATAAACACTAGGAGGGTGCATGAGGCACGTCCATGAACACTATCCTATCACAAGTGGGGATCGAGAATGCCAATTAAGTCACTCAGACCAAGGTCTTGCACTCCTAACTCAGAAACACCTGAGTATCAGAGCTTCACTAGACACATGACGTGACTAGATTTGGGTACAACTTTTATTATCCCCTCTTTTTATATCTTTTGGTTCACATGGTTGAGATTCTCCCTTGGGGTGATGAACTCCCCAAGTAGGAATCCTAAAGGGAAGGATATGCTAGGTGTTTCTAATCCCTAGGCTCGCATGTAGTGTAAGGGGGGAGCATACGTATAGGCTAGTACTCTTAGGATGAATCACAAATGGACTTAGATTAATTCACAATTTCTAATCCCCAAGTTTGCATGTAGCACAAGGGGAGAGAATATGCTAGTGAACAATCCCAAACATGAAAAGAAATTTAATTTACTCCCCTAGAAAATGAATTGTTCCTAGCTATTACGAAAAATACTTATGTATGTCTTCGATCGATCATCTTGCAAGAAATGGATTAGTAGTTTAGTTCACTTGTCTTCGTCAAAACATAGATCTAAATGGATTCAAAACACTCACAAACACAAACAACACAAGTGAGTAGATTAGCAATAAACTGGTAAAAAATTGAAATTTTGAAATAAGAACTACAAGTGAACTATTACTAGTAGGTCCACCTATGAATAGAGTGAAGCCACCCTTGGAGAAGTGTAGTCACCCATAAAGAAAATTTGCCTCTAAAGAAGTTAGGTCCACCTATCAAGGATTCAAGTCCACCTATCAAGGAGTCATGTCCACCTCTAAAGAAGTCATAACTGCCTATGAAGAACTCATAACTGCCTATGAAGAACTCAAATGTGTTTATCTACAGGTCCACTCGTGTACAAATTGTGTCCACCTCTAAAGAAGTCACATCCACCTCTGAAGGATTACGTCTTCCTCTAAAGCAAGTTAGTTCTAGAGGGGTTGGAGTCAAAGCACATCCACCCTTGAAGGAGTCACACCTACCCCTGAGGTAGGCATATCTTCCCATGCAATAGATCTTCCCCTGAAGCTAAAACTTGTAAATTCTCAAAATGAGAAACTAAAAAATAGATTAAAGAACCCATAATGTGGGACCCACTAGGTGTGCTAGAAATGTGTGTAGTGATTTTACAAGTAAAAATACAAGGAAATTAACTAAAACCAAGCCAATGTAAAAGCAAAATAAACACTCAAGATAAGGGCCAAGATTAAGCTCAAACATGCACCAAATCACACAAAAATAGAGCCCAAGAAGAGCTTGTTGTCATGATTTCCCCATTGATGTAGTTGTATGTGTGCTCATGATTGAATTCGGTAGCATAACACCTTAGATTTACTTAGATTTGGTTAAAATATTATAAGATGGCATGAAATATTGAATGTATGAGTGTTGAGTGTTGTAAAAATGATTGTGTAGTCATTTAGCAAGGGGAGAGAGAAGTGGATGGCCACGATTGAGGGGAAGAAAAGATCAAGGGTTGAGATGCCTTGAGGCATCTCAACCATCTCAACCTCCATGATGATGAAACTTATCATCATGTGGATGCATGAAAGGATAGGGGAGATACTTTTACAAGTACCTAGGAGCATGGGCAAGCTCTCCCTCATAAAGGGATTTCTTGTCCAACCTCCCCAAATCATGGGAGAGATGTGGCAAAGGAAGTTAAATTTCACTTATAATCCACATGAGAAAATCCAAAGGAATTAAAAATTCCTTAGAGAGCATTGGAAGAATAAAATGGAATTAAAATTCCATGTAGGCATGGGTATTGCTTCTCCAAAAGGGGAAAGCAATTAAAATTCCATTGGGGGCATGCATAGCAGTAGTATTTGCTCAATGTTGATGTGGTTGCAAGATGGTCTCAAAGATGTATGTGTGTTTAATGGTTGAATGCATGAATTGTGAAAAATGACTAAGTGTAATCATTAGAAAGGGGATGGAGAAAATCAATTGTTGCAATTAGATCTAGGAAAATGGAGGGTTGAGATGTCATGACCTCATTATGACAAGTGTCACCATGAGAGGAGATGAGAGGAAAGAGGGTACTTTGAAAGTACCATGGGAGTATGGGAAAGATCTCCCTCATAAAGCGATTTCTTTTCCAATCTTCTCAAATAATTGGAAAGATGTGACATGAGAAATTAAAAATTCATTTTAGTGTACAACGGGGAAATAAAAAGAATTAAAAATTCCTTAAGTGATGTCTAGGGATAATAAATGGAAATTAAAAATTCCTCAAAGATATGGGATGGCTTCTCCAAAAGGAGAAAGCATTAATGATAAGAGGACAAGGGATAGGTTCCATAAATGGCAAGTAGATTAGGTTCTCCTAACCAAAAGGTTTAGATTGTGCAAGTGGTTAAGGAGGGTGATTAGGTAAGGGATTAGGCTAATGAGCATGATTAGAGGTCACTTGTAAAAGTTGGAGGATGTAACACTTCCTAATCATGGATTAGGAATGTGCACATCCATAATGATGGTATTAGAAAGTGAATTAGGATTAAGGATAGAATTAAATGGAGGATGCAATTAAGAGAGAAAAAGGAGGGGAGTTAAATATTTATTTTTATTGGATATATGACTAAATTAAATAAAAAATTGGTATATTTATTTAATTTAGAGAAGGGTTTAAAGTGATAAAGTATTTAATTAATTAAATACCTTAGGGATTAAATAATATTAATTAAATATTAACAATATTGATAAAGTATTTAGGAGGCTTTAGGGGAATTAATGACATTAATTAAATAATAACAATATTATTTAATTAACATGGATAGGAAGGGATGATAGAAGAAAAAGGGGATAAATTTGACCAAATTCAAGTGGTCAAATTTAGGTGTCTACACCATCTTCAATTGGCATTCAACCTAATAAATTCAAATTCTAGTTTGGTATGTTGCCACATGTTTACACTCTATCAATTTTTTATGTCAAAAAAATCTTATGTTTTTAATATTTATTATGGTTATATAACTTTTCCAAGAAAAAATTAAAATGAGTATGTTTCACTATCTTTGTCTTTGTGTAATTCTTCATTTTCAAATGCTTTCCCAAGTCCTTTGCTTGTGTTCATGGTGACTGAAGTTAAATGAATCACCTTCACTTTTATCTGAGTATAGAACTTGTTTAATGGGTCAGAGGTTCTTAATGAAGTGATGGATGAGTGAAAATCATCAATAATATTGATTCAACAACTCACACTCTCATAATATTTGGTAGAATTTAACAAGATTCTTGAGCTATAGTAGTTATTAATTCTCTTTGATGAATGTATATATTCTCTTGTGCACTATTCAGCTAGTATAGTGAAGGAAATGACCACTCCCCAAGTTTGTTCTTTCTTGTGGAAGGAAAATTATTTGATAATTATACAATAAATTTCAATATTATAATTTAATGACAAAAAAGTGCATAATTGTGCTCTTTTCTCTTATATGTTTGTCCATAATTTATATGTTATCCTAAATGAATTAAATAATATGTTACATCGATCCATGGAAGTTAGCAAACAACCTCACCCTATTATTGTAAGGAGACCATATTGCTTTAAATATTATTTTCAAATGTGGGGCTAAGTTAGTAAGCTATTAGAGTTCTTTATGGAAAATAGATTGTCATATACCAAGCAAATAATCTAAAGTTTTATGAAGTGTTATGCATATACATGTCCAACGATTTTTATCTTAATTTTTATAAGTACTATTATGCTACCAAAATTTTCTCTTGATCTCTTATTTTTTATATTCATGTAAAGGCTTAGAATTTGTAAGTGTACTATAACTTTTTATTGCTATAAAATACATTGATTTTCTTTGGAGTGTGATATTTTCCCCCATGTATATCAATATATTATGGTATACTACTTTTGAATGTACTTCCTTTTAACCATATGACCAATTTATTTTTTGTGCATACCTCTTCTCATATATTAGGGTAGGGAATGTATACTACACCTTTTCTTTCTTTCAATACACACCTACAATGACATACCTACAATTATGTGGTTGTGAGTTGTCCTCCAAAATAATTATACTTGAGAACATAGCACTAGTAGACTAAGATAAGAATTTATACCACAACACAACATCTAGAACTCAGTACAACCTACCATATAAATAATCAATAATTTTCTACCAATATATAGATAAACTATGTCCATGATGTCTCTATGTGAATAACACGCCTTATTTCCAATAATGTTATATCAATAAATATGGCATTGAAGAAAATGGTATCATTGAGTGTCTATTACTCCCATTTGGTTTATGGAACACTCTTACAACCTTCATGAGACTCATGAATGTGTTGTTATTTATTTGGATGATACACTATTTTTTAGTAGAACATATGTGGAGTGCCTAGAGTTGCTAGAGAGATTACTAAAAGTTTGAATAGAGGACAAGTTTCTATTAGAAGGTATGAAATGAAAATTTGCCTGACCAAAATTGGTGTATTTGACATAGTAGAAAAAGAAGTGTTATTTCAACATACCTTTCAAAGGTGGAAGCCATAGTGAAATGACTTATGCCAAGAAAATGTTATTGAAATAAGGAGATCCATTGTACTAATTTGATACTTGAGAAGGATTGTAAAATATTTTTCGTCCATAGAAGTAGCTCTTCATGCTATGATAGGTGATGAGAAAACATGCAACTGTAGAAAAGTGTAGCAAAAAATGTTTGATGAGTTGAATCATAGAACAATTTTAACTCAATGGAAGAGCTTAGGTGCACCCATGTTTATCCATTAAACAAAGTAGGAATTTATTCATATATTCAAAAAAAATCATTGTCTTCAAATTGATATTGGTAGCTTAAATAAATGCAAATTCCTATTTGGTTAAGTCATTATAACCAATGTCACCCTTAAAGGTGGGAGTATTAGATATTCGATTTATGATATCTTTAATGATGTAGTCAATACCCAAAAATTTATGCTATGAAAACCCATCAAATGTAAAATATGATATAATAATATATTGTTAATCCATGAGAGGACCTGGACACACATGCATGTGTGTGTGTGTGTGTGCAAACACAAACACACATGCACAGACACATACACACACACACACATGTCCATCCATTAATTGAATTAGAAACCCTTACAATGATGAGGAAAAATCTTTCAATCACAACAATACAATATTGATAATTTGAATAAAATCTCATCCATCTTTAATTAAATCAAAATAACTAATTCCAATCTTAAATCTGAGTTTGTTACATATTTAATTAACACTATTTAAAATGATAAAATTGACACTGGAATATTTTTCCTACAAAGATTAAACCAATGCAATAAAAAATTCTCATCTTCTAAAAATTTCTCAAAACATACAAATGAATAATCTTTCTCTATATAACAAAATGAACTTTTTATCCTCTTTCACATCTAATAAATAACCAATCTTAATTATATCATTACAATCTTATTCAAACATAAACAATAGTCACATATCAAATACAACATTAATATAAATATATTTTTCTTCTAACGTAATATATAACAACTAAAAGACATTAAATGTAATATCACACTTCACATTTCAGTCCTAATCAAAGAAAGAAGCTTTTAACAGTTTAAGATTTAACCATTAAGAAATCTAATTGCAAATCAAAGGCGAGTACTACTAACAAAATAAAAGTTGTAGCAGTACAAAATTGTGACATCACTTTTATTGTCTTCATGTATAAAAGTAAGGCCTGATCACATGGTCTCTGTCCCACTCCCGCTGTTTGGAAAGTATGGTCGGTGTGGCAATTAATGGTCCGTGGAGTCGCATCATACAGAGGAGTGTTGGCTGGTATTGAAGAACATAGCGTGAACAATCCGATGGAGGGACCCACTGTGGAGCATAAAACAATCTGAGCACAAACGCAGATCATAAACAATCTGATAATGTTACTATGAACTATGTTTGGCATATGGCATGTTATGAAATGACTCGTACTCTAGTTTGTTGGTGTGCTACTGTGCAGATTTCTCTGTAAAAAAACATTAATCCAATAAAAAAATAATCCGACAATGGATGTAATAGTTGAGATGGAAAACTGAAGCTCTTGTCATACATTTAGAAAAGAAAAATCAGTGACAAAAGAAAGCATCTTGTGTACAATCTTAACTTGTCCACTTTTTTTTTTTTTATATATTGAAAAAATGCAAAATGTAAAATATAAAGAATAAAATGCAGTTATAAACTGCAACTTGTTCACTTCTTTTTGTCTTTGTGATAAGTTTGGGTATCGTCTTTTTCACCTACAAATCTATCTTATTTTGTTTCTTCTTATTTCTTGCATTCACATGGGAGTGTGATGATAAGGATGACCTAAAGGTCACAATTAAAGATAAGGCTAGGCTGTTGCACAGCTAAGAATTGGGTCCCATCATCATAGATGTGAGATAGGTAGGTGGACTGTCCCCAAGGAAGATTGTGAACAAAGAACTTGTATTTTCTGCAGCAAAGGGGTAGTTGAGACTGAATAGCACTTCATCATCAAGTGTGTGGCTTATGAAGATATTTGTACCATTATGAGAGCAAATTGAAGGTGGATAATCTAAATAAGCCTTTTAAGGAGGCAAGACTTCTCCAAACGGCTAGCTTCTTGATCAAGATTCATAATAGGAGAGCTAACATTGAAAGGAACTTGAAAATGGTTAATGGTTCGACTCTAGGTCTCATAAGCTGATGGTCTCGTGGATTCATTAAAATCATTCATCAATTCATGCACTAAATGTGCAAAGCATCCCAAGTTCTAGCTGGGTTAACTTCTTTAATACATCACAATACAAATTGATTTAGACACATGTTAGAGAAGTCCAATGGTCATGCATTACATGATGTATGAGTAAGAGGGATTCCAACACTCATCAACAAAAGTGTCCTATGATTGATTAAAATATGAAATGACATCATTATTTTTTCAAGAATTTAAATTAGAAAGTCATTTTAAAAGTATCGGATCTCTATTACCTTGTGTTCACATTCAATCTAAGAAATTCAAATTCGGGATTTGCATGTTGACACATGATTATCTTTTATTCCTGTTTCGTGTCAAATTTTTATTTTTTTGTATTGTACAATTTTTTTATTTTTTTATTTTTAATATTTGTTTGTTGTTGTGATTATAGAATTTTTCCAAGAATAATTTAAAATGATTATGCTTCTTTATCTTTTTGTGTTTAATTGATTATGTTTCTCTATCTTTTTGTATTTGTGTGTGTATATAAATATAGATATATTTCAAATGCTTAGTCAAGTTGTTAGCTTGCATTCATAGTGATTGAAGTTAAAGGACTCACCTTCACTTTTATTCAAATAAAGAACTTGTTTAATGGATAAGAGGTGCTTAATGAAGTGATGGATGAGTTGTAATCATCAATATAGATTGAATCAACATCTCTCACTCTTGAAATGTTTGGTAGTGTTTAACAAGATTTTCAAGCCATGGTACTCATCCATTTTTGTCTGAAACCACTGTATATATTCTCTTATGCACTAATCCACTAGTATGGTGAAGGAAATGGTCACTCTCTAAGTTTGTTCTTTCTATTATTTTTACAGCTAACATAGAATTTTAAAGATTAACCAAAAAAACCAAATTTAAAGAATGCAAAACTGAACAGAGAGAGAAGACAAGAAATTTACGTGGTTTGACAATAAGCCTACGTCCACGAGAAAGCATAAGTCTTTCATATTATTCACAAGACACTCAATTTTTGCATTACAAACAATCTAATATATATAATGGACTCTACTTCTCCTTGAGCTCTTGGTTCTAAGCTTCTTCCACTATAACTTCCTCTTTGTCCTCTGATGTCTTTCCCTTTACCTCTGCTTTTGGGATTTTGCTCTTGTTTCTTTTTGCCTTTCTCCTCTATCTTCAAAGCCATTTGATAGCATTGGCGGACTGATTTGAAGTTTACCAAACTCATATCTTCTTGAATAGACCACTTGAGTCCATTTAGGTACCTTGCTAACCTGATACTCTCATCTTCAACCACTTTTGATCTAAGGCACAATTTTTGAAACTCCTCTGTATATGTTTGAACATCCATATCTTTTTGCCTCAGATTGTGTCTTCTCCTATGCAACTGGACTTCATAATCATCAGGGAGATAAGTCTGCCTTATCTTGGTTACCATCCCTCTCCATGAAACTATAGGACCTTTGCCTTCTTTTTCTCTTTCAGATTGCACAAACTTCCACCATGTGAGAGCTGCTCCTCTCAACCTTGACTTGGCCACCTTTACCTTTTGGGCCTCTATTATGCCATCACACTCAAAGTGATTCTCAATGCTCTCAATCCAATCCACAACTGAATCAGGGTCCATTTGTCCACTGAAAAGTGGCACACCATCCAATGCTTTACCACTCAAGGCCTGCAATGCCTTCAAGAATGGTTCCTCTGCAAGAACAGGGTCAGGCTTTGGAGCTTCCTCCTCCAAATCTTCTTCTTTTTCCTTAGCTTCTTGCTCTTCCTTCTACTTTATCTTGTCCTTCATAGTATCTGCTATTTCTTGGACTTCATCCAGGAGTTTCTCCATCTGAGATATCCTTTCTCTGAGCAACCGGTTATCTTCCTCTTGCTCTTCTACCTTCTTTGCTAGCTCTACATTTGTCACCATGGCTTCTTCCTCTGGTGTATTCTCTCCAACTGACTCAGTGGTTTGGCTCATTAATCACAAGCCTTGAATCCAACTCAAAGCTCTGATACCAATATGGTGTATTAATTCTCTAAGGGTTGCTTGTACTGCCTTCTAGGAGACTTTCCACTGTCTCTTGCTTGGAACTTGCTACCAAGGGTTCCTTTTTGAGCTTAAAAGACTGCTCTAGTCTTGCTCCAACTCTTCTCAGAGAGCTTTCAACCTTGTACTTTACCCTTGAAGATTCAACACCTTTTGTAATCAATGGCTCTTCCTTGGACGTAGAAGGATCTAAGTACCAACTTCTTCATCATGCTAGAACTGATTGCAGGGGAGTTGAAGATGCTGTCTCCATGCTTTCTGTACTCAAATTGATCCATCTTGCTTGATGTTCAACCTTCAATCTACCCGTTTTCTTAAAATTGCTTTGAGGAGGCCTAAAACCCTACTAGCCTTTACTAGTTAGTTTTCTAACTTTTTCTCTCTAACTTATCAAACAACCTATCAGTCAATAGGCACTTTCAAGCACCCTTTTTAGGGCTTTAAATCTTGTACTAGAACTCAGAGCTCTGTCCTTACCGTACATGCAATTCCTACATTCATGGAGGATTAGGGCTAAAAGGCCTAATAGCTAGGGTTTTAGGAAATTCTTACTATCTCCTCACGCTATTGGATTGTTCAAGCTTCAACTCACTTTAACATGTCAAAGTATGACCAAAACCTTCATGATACCGTACTGGTACCATACTATACCTTCTGCCCCTGCCCGTGTTCTTAGCTTTTCTATTCCAAATTCCTAACCGGGTGACTGAAACTCGCCTAGGATTTGGTGTTATAATCTCTTGCTTGGCTCTCAAGGTTTCCTATCATTAAATATGTACAAGGCACTGGCTTCCCTTCCATATTCCACCAATTTCAGGGATATCCCATGGTTGATGTCTATGGGGAAGCCATTTCAACTTTGCTGCTCAAAACAGTAATTACAGACCTCTAAATGCTAACCTAAAATTTCTAATCAAAAACTCTACACTCAATAATCTAAACACAAGATTAATTTTGTTCTATCATATCTAATGAGGGTGAATACAGTGTTAAATGAACAAAAACAGCGCCTACAAAATCACTGTCTTTTAGAATACACGGGCAGACACAAGAAATGTAGTTATAACTGATTCCTTGCTGTCTAAAACTTAGCTATCATGCATGTGTTCTGACTCAAAGAACTATTTCCAAAAGAAAAGAGCTAGAATATCTTAAATAAATTCTCATCCAACGCCAAATAGATGCACATAGGTCATATACATCTCTGTTTTGAAAACACACAGGGTTTTCAAACACAAAAGATATATAGAAAATCTGTTCACTGCTTCTATATTTCACACCCAAAAATTTATTACAATGCCAAAATCTAATCTATCTACGAGCCCTTACAACCACTTTGATGCCATTTCCACAGTTCAAGGGCAGTGGCTCGAGGATTTCCCTGATTTCAAGGGATTCTCAAAGACAAGTAAAGTGCATGCAAACTAACAAGTTCATCATGCAATCACATCACTCTGCCTTTAACCTTAATTATAGGACCTTGATCTCCTTGAACTCGTGCCAACAGCTCCTTAACTGATCTTTAGCATCTTCCAACAATGTGAAAGTGGCTTTAATACATTTGATGCATCATATCTTCTAACATAACTATCCAAATATTAATAAAGCAGAATTTAACAATAAGACAAACTAATGAAGATTTTAGTCCTAGTGACTAACTCTCCACACACACAATACCTTCTAAAGGTCCACTCTAAACACACAAGCATTCCTGACTTGGCTAAAGTCAGTACAAGCCAAAATTATGCAAATCAAAATGGAGGTCAGCCTAGGTGCTCCTCCACCACCAATGTCACCCTTAAAGGTGGGAGTATTAGATATTTGATTTATGATATCTTTAATGATGTAGTCAATACCCAAAACTTTATGCTATGAAAACCCATCAAATGTAAAATATGATATAATAATATATTGTTAATCCATGAGAGGGCCTGGGCACACATGCACGTGTGTGTGTGTGTGTATGCAAACACAAACACACATGCACAGACACATACACACACACACACATATCCATCCATTAATTGAATTAGAAACCCTTACAATGATGAGGAAAAATCTTTCAATCACAACAATACAATATTGATAATTTGAATAAAATCTCATCCATCTTTAATTAAATCAAAATAACTAATTCCAACCTTAATTCTGAGTTTGTTACATATTTAATTAACACTATTTAAAATGATAAAATTGACACTAGAATATTTTTCCTACAAAGATTAAACCAATGCAATAAAAAATTCTCATCTTCTAAAAATTTCTCAAAACATACAAATGAATAATCTTTCTCTATATAACAAAATGAAATTTTTATACTCTTTCACATCTAATAAATAACCAATCTTAATTATGTCATTACAATCTTATTCAAACATAAACAATAATCACATATCAAATACAACATTAATATAAATATATTTTTCTTAAATATATTTTTCTTCTAACGTAATATATAACAACTAAAAGACATTAAATGTAATATCACACTTCATATTTCAGTCTTAATCAAAGAAAGAAACTTTTAACAGTTAAAGTTTTAACCATTAAGAAATCTAATTGCAAATCAAAGGCGAGTACTACTAACAGAATAAAAGTCGTAGCAGTACAAAATTGTAACATCACTTCTATTGTCTTCATGTATAAAAGTAAGGCCTGATCACATGGTCTCTGTCCCACTCCCGCTGTTTGGAAAGTGTTGTGGGTGTGGCAATTAATTGTCTACAGCTGGATTCCCCTCACATTTCTCCGTGGAGTCGCATCATACAGAGCAGTGTTGGCTGGTATTGAAGAACATAGCGTGAACAATCCGATGGAGGGACCCACTGTGGAGCATAAAACAATCTGATCACAAACACAGATCATAAACAATCTGATAATGTTACTATGAACTATGTTTGGCATATGGCATGTTATGAAATGACTCGTACTCTAGTTTGTTGGAGTGCTACTGTGCAGATTTCTCTGTAAAAAAACATTAATCCAATAAAAAAACAATCCAACAATGGATGTAATAGTTGAGATGGAAAACTGAAGCTCTTGTCATACATTTAGAAAAGAAAAATCAGTGACAAAAGAAAGCATCTTGTGTACAATCTTAACTTGTCCATTTTTTTTTTTTATATATTGAAAAAATGCAAAATGTAAAATATAAAGAATAAAATGCAGTTATAAACTGCAACTTGTTCACTTCTTTTTGTCTTTGTGATAAGTTTGGGTATCGTCTTTTTCACCTACAAATCTATCTTATTTTGTTTCTTCTTATTTCTTGCATTCACATGGGAGTGTGATGATAAGGATGACCTAAAGGTCACAATTAAAGATAAGGCTAGGCTGTTGCACAGCTAAGAATTGGGTCCCATCATCATAGATGTGAGATAGGTAGGTGGACTGCCCCCAAGGAAGATTGTGAACAAAGAACTTGTATTTTCTGCAGCAAAGGGGTAGTTGAGACTGAATAACACTTCATCATCAAGTGTGTGGCTTATGAAGATATTTGTACCCATTATGAGAGCAACTTGAAGGTGGATAATCTAAATAAGCCTTTTAAGGAGGCAAGACTTCTCCAGACGGCTAGCTTCTTGATCAAGATTCATAATAGGAGAGCTAACATTGAAAGGAACTTGAAAATGGTTAATGGTTCGACTCTGGGTCCCATAGGCTGATGGTCTCGTGGATTCATTAAAATCATTCATTAATTCATGCACTAAATGTGCAAAGCATCCCAAGTTCCAGCTGGGTTAACTTATTTAATACATCACAATAGAAATTGATTTAGACACATGTTAGAGAAGTCCAATGGTCATGCATAACATGATGTATGAGTAAGAGGGATTCCAACACTCATCAACAAAAGTGTCCTATGATTGATTAAAATATGAAATGACATCATTATTTTTTTCAAGAATTTAAATTAGAAAGTCATTTTAAAAGTATGAGATCTCTATTACCTTGTGTTCATGTTCAATCTAAGAAATTAAAATTCGGGATTTGCATGTTGACAGATGATTATCTTTTATTCCTATTTTGTGTCAAATTTTTATTTTTTTGTATTGTACAATTTTTTATTTTTTATTTTTAATATTTGTTTGTTGTTGTGATTATAGAATTTTTCCAAGAATAATTTAAAATGGTTATTCTTCTTTATCTTTTTGTGTTTAATTGATTATGTTTCTCTATCTTTTTGTATTTGTGTGTGTATATAAATATAGTTATATTTCAAATGCTTAGTCAAGTTGTTAGCTTGCATTCATAGTGATTGAAGTTAAAGGACTCACCTTCACTTTTATTCAAATAAAGAACTAGTTTAATGGATAAGAGGTGCTTAATGAAGTGATGGATGAGTTGTAATTCTCAATATCGATTGAATCAACATCTCTCACTCTTGAAATGTTTGGTAGTGTTTAACAAGATTTTCAAGCCATGGTACTCATTCATTTTCATCGACCACTATATATATTCTCTTATGCACTAATCCACTAGTATGGTGAAGGAAACAATCACTCTCTAAGTTTGTTCTTTCTATTATTTTTACAGCTAACATAGAATTTTAGATTAACCAAAAAAACCAAATTTAAAGAATGCAAAACTGAACAAAGAGAGAAAACAAGAAATTTACGTGGTTTGTCAATATGCCTATGTCCATGAGAAAGCAGAAGAAGTCTTTCATATTATTCACAGGACACTCAATTTTTGCATTACAAACAATCTAATATATATAATGGACTCTACTGCAACTGTATGCTAAGTTTGTACCAACAAATCCATATTCAAAACTTTGAGTAAAATGTACCAAGCAATTTATAGAAACAATTCTAATCTTTATGCTTTAATTCCTGAATAGGCATTACTGAAGGTTTGTTGTATTCTACTTTCCATTTGCTCCTAAATGGAAACTCAACTCACCTACACATGCAATTAACCTATAACATTTTAATTCCAATATTACTCTGCATAGGGAATTGTCTTTTATTTAATTAGAGAAGTCGTATTTATCATGACCCCCTTCAATGTTCCTGGTCGGTGATGAACTTGTGTAACTTTAGTTGTTACAATATTAAAACTGTGTTGTCTTAACCTTTTATCCAAGTGTACTACTTGGAAAGATAAACTCTCATTAGTTTTTTTTGGATAATACTCATAATTTAGTGCAACAATTTGAGCACACACAAACACACACACATGCACGCGTGCGCGCATACACACACACACATATATCCTATGTTTAGTTAGCAAACAACCATGATAATTCTACTATCATAGAGTGGTTGTGTAAGCTATGGTTTCCTATATCTATTAAGCATCAGAGCAACATTAAGTAAATACTAGGAAAGCATATGCTTTTGTCCATCTCAATCACACTAAAGCATCCAAGACATGGGCCTCCATTTATGAATTTGATTTTAGGTAAAGACCATGGGAGTGTGATGTTGATGCTCAATCAACATTTCATTGAACTACTTATGATTATGTATCATTTTCACCTCCCCATCCACATGATGCTATAAAGAAAGCATTTTTTCATACTTGATGCATACTTCTCTTGCATGGATAATTATAGCATAGTAAACTTCAGTGGTGAAATTTGGGAATAAAAACATAGTCCTCCTCCTCTTGAATGGGTTAAGATGCAACAATCCTTCAAGTAAATCCATACTCTTAAATTCTTGTATTTACAATTTATCAATTAATCCTTCTCTATTATAATAGTTTATAGGGTGTTTCTATTGGCAACACAAGGGTAGACAACTAAGAGGGGAGAGGGGGGTGAATCAGTTGTCACAAAAATTATACAAATTAAACTTATTCTTGGATCTGATAAATAAACATGAAAGCATAAACCATCACCACACCAAAATGCACATAACACCAATAATTTTTACGTGGAAACCTTGTTAGGGGAAAAACCACTGTGGAGGTTAATCTAGAAGATTATACCCTATTAAAAGTATAAAAGTATTATAAATGGGGAAACATGCATTTAGGCACTCAGAGCTCACTGCTCTTTACTAAAAGTCACATTTAGATTACATCTGAAAGATTTTGAACAAAGAAAATAGCATCTTCTAATGCCTGATTACAGTTCCAGTTAAACACATAAACTCTTCTTCACACTTTACTTTCGCCTTCAAAAGATTAGAACTTTACTTGCACTTCATACCTTCAAAAGGTATAAACAATTGATCATATATATCCACAACTAAGGATAACATCAACTACATGTCGACCCAACAAAATATGGAATATGTTCAAATTGTCGGCCTAAATCAATAAACAATTTATCAATGTGAACCAAACAATTTCAACCAAAACATAGTAAGGACCCAAAACAAGATCTTCAAATATGAAACAACTTCAAAAATTATGCCTCAAAGATCTGCAACATGCTACAATCACCCTATCGGGCATGATCATGAAAAACATGAACTCACAGAAGAAAATCAAAAATTGCAAGCACAATGATCAATGCAGACTGACAACACACATAGAGCACGATCTAAAAACATCCACAAGCATCATGAATCACTATAGAGACATCCACAACAACTCAAATTACTGGAATCACATCATCTTCTTTCAGGAACACCAACTAAAGCAACGAAGCAATTGCCAAAACACAGATACTCATAACTCAATCAAATCTTCATGCAAACCTTTGAAGTGTCATGTGGATAAACTAGATGTACTTGACAACAAACCCTTTAATCCACAACCTCTTATCATTAATAGACTAAGCTAGCCACCATACTGAACTTCACTGTATCACTGACAACCTACAACTTATTTTATTACAATTTTCTCAATATCCTTGACATATACAACCTTAAAGACATTAATGCCAATAGAGTTGACATCACTAACAACCACATATCAACAATATCCAATAGTTTCTTGGTCTAATAAATAATTTGTATTAGATAAATTTTAGCCTATATTGGTGAGTGGCTTCTAGCTAGTAACTTGCCTTCAAGGGTCACAAAAAAAATTGAGCCACTTGAGGTAAATTTACTTCTATTTCATTTAATTATTTCCTAAATATCATTAATTTGTTGTATACTATAGTTTAAGCTTGGGGTGGATGTTACAATGGGAGTATGGGAAAGATCTCCCTCATAAAGGGATTTCTTGTCCAATCTTCTCAAATAATTGTGAGGATGTGACAAGAGGAATTAAACATTCATTTTAGTGTACATGGGGAAACAAAAAGAATAAAAAATTCCTTAAGGGATGCTTGGGGATAATAAAGGGGAATTAAATATTCCTCAAAGATATGGGATGGCTTCTCCAAAAGGAGAAAGCATTATTGATAAGAGGAAAAGGGATAGGTGCTATAAATGGTAATTAGATTAGGTTCTTCTAATCAAAAGGTTTAGATTGTGCAAGTGGTTAAAGAGGGTGATTAGATGAGGGATTAGGCTAATGAACATGATTAGAGGTCACTTGCAAAATTTGGAGGATGTGACACCTCCTAGTCATGGATTAGGAATGTGCACATCCCTAATAATGAGATTAGAAAGTGAATTAGGATTAATGATAGAATTATAGAGGATGTGATTGAGAGACACAATGGAGGAGAGTTAAATAGTTATTTTTATGGGATATATAACTAAATTAAATAAAAATGGTATATTTGTTTAATTTAGAGAAGAAGGCATTAAAGTGATAAATTATTTAATTAATTAAATATCTTAGGGATTTATGAGGCTTTAGGGGAATTAATGATATTAATTAATAATAACAATATTATTTAATTAACATGGATAGGAAGGGATGATAGATGGAAAATGAGATAAATTTGACCAAATTCAAGTGCTCAAATTTAGGTGTCTATACCATCTTCAATTGACATTCAACCTAATAAATTTGAATCCTAGTTTGGTATGTTGCCACATGTTTACACTCTATTAATTTTTTATGTCAAAAAAATCTTATATGTTTTTAATATTTATTATGGTTAATTAACTTTTCCAATAAATTTTTAAAATGAGTATGTTTCATTATCTTTGTCTTTGTGTAATTCTTCTTTTTCAAATGCTTGCCCAAGTCCTTGGGTTGTGTTCATGGTGACTGAAGTTAAATGAATCACCTTCACTTTTATTTGAGCATAGAACTTGTTTAATGGGTCAGAGGTTCTTAATGAAGTGATGGATGAGTGGCAATAATCAATAATATTGATTCAACAACTCACTCTCTCATAATATTTGGAAAAATTAACAATACTCTTGAGCTATAGTAGTTATTAATTTTCTCTGATGAATGTATATATTCTCTTGTGCACTAATCAACTAGTATAGTGAAGGAAATGACCACTCCCCAAGTTTTTCTTTGTTGTGGAAGGAAAATTCTTTGATAATTATACAATAAATTTTAATATAATATATTAATGACAAAAAATTGCATAATTGTGCTCTTTTCTCTTATATTTTTGTCCATAATTTATATGTTGTCTTCAATGAATTAAATAATATGTAAGATGATCTAATTTTCATGGAAATTAGCAAATAAATCCACCCCATTTTTGTAAGGATGCCATAGTGCTTAAGATATTATTTTCAAATGTGGGCTAAGTTAGTAAGCTATTATATTTATTTATGGCAAATAGATTGTCATATACCAAGCAAATAATCTAAAGTTTCATAAAGTGTTATGCATATATATGTCCAACGATTTTTATATTAAGTTTTATAGGTACTATTATGCTACCAAAATTTTCTCTTGATCTCTTATTTTTGATATTCATGTAAAGGCTTAGACTTTGTAAGTGTACTATAACTTTTTAATTACTATATAATACATTGATTTGATTTGGAGTGTAATATTTTTTCTCATGCATAACAATATATCATGGTATATACTACTTTTGAGTGTACTTCCTTTTAACAATGCAGTCAATTTATTTTTTCACATACCTCTTCTCATATATTAGGGTAGGAAGTGCATTCTACACCTTTTCTTTCTTTCAATACACACCTACAATTATGTGGTTGTGGGTTATCCTCAAAAAGAGTTATAATTGAGAACATAACACTAATGGATTAAGATAAGAATTTATACCATGTAACACAACATCTATAACTCAGTGCAATAATTTCTTATCAATATATAGATAAACTATGTTCATGACGGTCTCTTTATGTGAATAAAACACCTTATTTCCAATAATGTCATATCAAGAAATATGGCATCATGGAGTGTCTACTATTCCCATTCAGTTTATGGAACACTCTTATAACCTTCATCAGACTCATGAATATGTTATTATTTATTTGGATGGTACACTATTTTTTAGAAGAACATGTGAGGAGTGCCTAGAGCAGCTAGAGAAATTACTAAAAGTTTGAATAGAGGAAAAGTTTCTATTAAAAGGTATGAAATAAAAATTTGCATGACCATAATTTGTATATTTGACATAGTAGAAAAAAAAGTGTTATTTCAATGTACCTTTCAAAGGTTGAAGCCATAGTGAAATGGCCTATGCCAAAAAATGTTATTGAAATAAGGAGATCCATTGTAGTAATTCGATACTTGAGAAGATTTGTAAAATATTTTTCATCCATAGAAGTAGCTCTTCATGCTATGGTAGGTGATGAGAAAGCATGTAAATGTAGAAAAGTGTAGCAAAAAATGTTTGATGAGTTGAATCATTAGAACAATGTTAACTCAATGGAAGAGCTTAGGTGCACCCATGTCTATCCATTGAACAAAGTATAAATTTATTCAAATATTAAAGAAAAAATTGTTGTCTTCACATTGATATTGGTAGCTTGAATAAATGCATATTCCTATTTGTTAAGTCATTATGACTAATGTCACCTTTAAAGGTGGGAGTATTAGATATTTGAGCTTAGGTGCCCTTGAATGTGCTGCCGCTTTAATGTTTCGTTGCTCTGCCTTTCAAACCACTTCTTTCCATTACCAGAATTTCTAAGTTCCCTATTGCAGGTTTGTATCTTGTTGATCAGTATCCTTGCAAGCCCGATCCTTTCTGCAAATTATTAATCCTTTAGTTGTACCATGGGTAACTGCCTCACAAAGTGCGAGAGCTGCTTCACAGAGCTCCCACAGGAGAACCCAGCAAATCTTCCAGGGGAGAACCTAGCAGCTGCCTCGTCCTCAGCAAAGCTTCCAGGGGAGAACCCAGCAGCCGCCTCGTCCTCAGGAAAGCTTCCAGGAGAGAACCCACCACCAGCCTCATCCTTAACAAAGCTTCCAGAGGAGCTGCAGGAGTGCATCGACCTCTTTAAGGAAATCAAAGATACAGGAAACATTGATGAATTAATCGATATGATCCACCAACTCCTCCAAAGGATAAAGGTCAGTATATACTCCACCATTCAAAAAGCTTGGAATGTAACTCTACTTTCATTTATTCTACAGCAATAATCGAGTCCCTAACCTTTATTTACTTATACCTGTTGCAGTCTGAGCAACAAAATAACCCTGAAAATGCCAGCACAAGCTCTCAACTAACCCAGGAAAGAGAAGAAAAAAATGATATATGGACGACTATTACTAATAAAGGCTCCCAATTCCTACAGTTTTTAAATAAGTTTGGGTCCTCTGTAAGTTTTTTTAGATCAAACTAATTAACTTATAATTTTTTAAGATCCTGATGTGGGCTTCTTTGTCTTTAGACTGAGGGCTTACCATTTACAATTTATTTCATTACAGGAAGGGTTGCATCAAGGGATAAAAGTTGCCGCAGAAACACTCCAACAAGTAGGTCAAATAAATTCAGCCGTGGCAGGGTTGTCAGCAATTGCGTTTGTGCTATCTAAATATGAAAAAATGCGAGATGGTCAACTGAATGTTTAGAAGTGTTGGGAGATCTGATTGATCTTGCTCGGCATCTTCAAAGTTTAAAGAAAATGATTCCAGAGGAGGAGGAAAAATTCATGAAAGCCATTGAGTTGATTGTTGAAGGCTCAATAACCTGCCTCTGTCAATTAAAGGATAACATGCTTTTCAGGTTAGAACAATTTTGTGTTAACTATTTATAGAACAATTTTGTGTTTTCAGGTTAGAACAATGATGGGGTCAGGGATACTAGTCATTTATAGATAGTTAACTATTTTTTGTGTTGTAGGTTTATCAAATCTTCGGTCAACTTTGAAAACTTGACGAATCTTCGTAAAAGAATAAGTGAGTTGTATCCAAATCTTGTGTTGACTAGTATCATCAACATGAGGAAGGATATACCCACTTACCTTCCTTTAACAGACCCTGTCTATCCGGAGAAAGCAGGTAAGTCTGTGAGTTAAACACGCGTTTCTACTTTAGATTTTTTAATTTCATAATTGCATTTATGTATCTATGTCAACTAGATGATTTATTTTCTGGTGGTCGGCTTGATTTTATTTGTAAAGTTATTTATCAGTCACTTTCATTCGCTTTACATGAGTATTTAATATGCTTTTCCGTAAACATTAGATCTTGCAATCCTATTTCAATAGGTTAAGATAGCTCCTGCTCACTTGGTGAAAACAAGCTTTCCCTTGCCTTATTTGGTGAGAACTTCTAGGTTAGAAAACTAGACATCTTTCTAAAAACTAAACTAGGGAGAACAATTTGGAGAACTAAAAAATTCTTCCAAGTTGTTTTAGTTTTCTATAATATTCAGGTTATTGAAATAATCATATTACTAAAAGAAGTATTATCATTTTTCAATAATTTTTTAAATTGACAAAAGTGAGATTAGGCCCAATGAACTCTCTAGGACCAAGATACAATTAAAAATAATTTCAATTTTGTACAAGATTAATATATGTTAGTGCATGGTCTAAATGAGGCCTCTTTTACAAAAGGAGCATGCCACAACTTACAATAAGTGACAAGATACAAATCAAGACATGTGGACATGTTCAAGGCCCCTTAATATATTTTGGTTCTATTTTGGAGGCTACAAAATAAATATGCAATATTGTATAAGAAAGATGACTTATTGTACTTTTATGTGAATAGTTAGAGGATTATGATTGGAAATTGGATCTATGGTCAACACAAAACACTTGTAATAAGGAAGAAAATATACAAAAATTAAATTAAATTAAGGAAAATATTTTAAAGTGATGCAAGATTACATGACCCCTTACATGCTCCTACATCAAACACCTTAAGAAATAAAATTATAAAGTGGGGAGGATTGCTTCAGCTACCCAAGTTATTCTACTTCTTCTTTAGGAATCCATGTGCCCTCTGCTTAGCCCTTTCCCTTCCATCAAATTGGATATTTTTCATACTCTTTTCTTATGGTTCTTTTTCCTACACTCATATTGAGGATTGAATTCATTAATATTTATCAAGATATCTTAAGAGATATGAAGATGAATAAGAATGATTTCCGCAACTACTATCATTCAATCTCTAAAAGGGACTATATTTCTAATACAAAATTTATTCAATAAGTTGAATTAAGATCATTTCAAGGCTTTTATTGTTACCTAGGACATGTAGTATCAACTATTTCTTCTTAGTTAATTAATTTTGTATTAATCTCTATTAATAAAAATATTCAACACATATGCTTTGTGATTCATCTCTTTTTCATAGTAGATTTATCCTACATGGAAAGTAGTAGTTCTCTTGGGTACAATAATTTTAAATAGATGGTTTTGATAGAGGGAAATCCCATGATAGTGTGTCCCACTTGTGGGACATCAAGTGAGTTTTGCCTAAACATATTTTTTAGAAAAATAATGATTAAGCCTAGAAGGGTTCTATTTAAGGGGACTTTATTGAAGGGAGTTAGATAAAAATCCCTTGGATGTAACCCCTGTTGTTAAAGAAAGGTAAACTACAAATTTTACCCCTCCAAAAAATATGAACATATTATTTATTAATGCACAATTGGATTTGTCCATTATCAAATTATATAGAAGCACATAGAAATCAACAACTCGTGATAAATAAACACATGACACCAAATGAATGTGGATAAATTCTTACAAGAAAAATCTCTACCATCAAAGAGAGGTACAAGTATCTATTAATCTTCAACACAAGAGTGCATATGTAACAAATTTCTTTCTTTAATTTGATAGCCTTTTGGAAACTTCTTGTGTACTTGTGGAATTTTTATAAAACTCTAAACTTTGAAAGGAAAAACTACAATAATGATAAAAAATTCCACATAACCCCTAGAGAGAGAAATATGCACACAAGTACTTAGAATCCACCATACAAAAGAATAGAAAAATATACAATCAATATAATACATGATATACTCTACGAAAACCCTCATGGGAAAAAAAATATAACCTCCAAAAACTCCACAATCAATGTATTATCCAATAATGAAATTTATAATGCACTTATAGAGCCTCCATCAATAAATCTGAAACACCAAACTTCTCAAATGCATCCTCCATGTGTCCAAGCATAATGGGAAACCATGCATGTCCTAATATTAAATATAGTTTTAATGTGTGACCTGCACATTAAATATTTATCCTAATGTTACATACAACATATAAAGTGTCCCCGAGAATGTCTAACTCGTGATGCACACTTCAAAAATTCCATACATGCATCATAAATAAATATCAATTGTATATTATAAACATTATGTAATGTGCATAACACACCTTTTCCTAACAAACCTCTTATCTCAAAAATTAATAAATATGAGAAAAATGCATGAAACTATCAAATGGTAATTAAGAAATCGTGAGATAAAACTATTGAAAAAGGTGGCATTCAAATCCCTAGTGAAAAATCCCCACCAAAATCCCAAGATGTGTCTGTATGCTAAAAATGACATATTTTTACACCTACCATAAGTTCATAATGCACTCACTAACTTGGGCACTCAATTTTAACTCCATTCTCTTTGTTCAAAGGTTCCTTATGGAACATCATAACAAGGGTCATAAGTCAGTCAACAAGTGTAACTCCCTCTTACAATTTAGAGGGAGATATCTAGCATGGGAACTTGGAGACTAAACATTATGTGTTCCTATTATGATGGGAATGAAGTTATCAACAGACATTTCTCTAAAATATTCTAGTGAGATAGAGAATATCAGAAAATTTCATAATTTTAGTGTTGTTGATAGTTTGATGCATGTTATGGTTTGTGCTTAGGAATAGACATTGCGTAACAACTGGGATTCCTTATCCAATTTATGACTACTATTAGACATGTAGATTAGGATGTAGAGGGTCTTCAGATATTTGTAAAGTACTTCATAGTGTTCTCTATATTATTATGGTTATCTTACAAGGACCCAATATTTAATATGAGCTCATATATATGTAGATTCTAATAAGAATGGTTATATTTATCGTAGAATATTCACAAGTGGATATATTTTATTAATTTTTAGTGGTGCCATTAGTTGGATGAGTCAGCAATGTACGTTGTCGTTATTTTTTCTACTATAGAAGTAGAGTATATGGCAACTACACATGCTTGTAAACAAGTTATTTCTCTTAAGATAATATGTTATAACATTGGTCTAGATGAAAGGACTATTATAATTCTATGTGATAGTTAGAGTGCCATATGCCTAGAAAAGAACTCAAATTTCCATGTGTGGGCAAAGCATATTGATGTATAGTACCATTTTTTTTATGACATGGTGGAGAATAGGAGGATGATGTTGGAGAAGGTTGACACTTTGATGAGTGCTTTAAATTATTTGACAAGGCCTATGAGTACATAAAAGTTCAAATGGTGTAGTGACTCTATGGGCCTCTGGTCCCCTAGTAGTTATATTTTTGTGTTGGTAAGTTTCCCCATTACTCTTGTAAGGTGTTTGACGAGTGGGATAATGTTAAAAAAATGTGTCTCAATCTTGAACTCCTAATGTTTATTTAAAAAAAATGAATATATTTTCTATATCATATTCTAGTGATTTTTCTTCTTGTGGAGAGAATTGTTGTCCCTCTTAGAGGCTTATTGCATATTTTCTTTCAGTGAGTTTTGTCTTCTCACAAGAAGGTAGGTGTCTCACTTTGAGGTGGCTTGGTTTGGTGATGTATTGACATCTTGTGGTGTGTGTAAGGTCATCATGAAGGGAGTTACATACAATACATTATATGAGGTGTAAGAGCATATAAGATGAAGGTTAAAATATAAACATGACCATAATTATGATAGGTTGGTACACTTGTCATGGATGATCTTTGAGTAGGTTGAATGAGAACAAGTTAGGGCTCCCAATTTTGGGTGATCAAATATGAAAAATATGACAGTTGTAAGATGTTTCAAGAATATGCTAAAATTAGCCAAGAGGACCAAGACCAAGAAGGTGACATTATAATTTGGACCCAAGTTTGGGAGCCATATTTCTTATCTTTTTTTTCATGGTTTTCCTAAACCTTTGTGGTTTCTAATTTAAACTGTTGTCGATTTATTTGATGCTCAGAGTTATAGTTTGTATGGTTGATTTTTAGGTATTGTTATGTTACCATAATTACTACAAATTTACATGTTAGTGACACTCCTATAAATAATTTCTTTGCAAGTATATTGTATTTACCATTTGATTTACTAAATAATACATCGGGTTTCTTTGGAGTGTAGGGTTTTATTCTAAAATATTTTTCTCACATACACTTATGTTCGTATATTTTTTTTTATGTTCCTATGTGTTTCTACTTTTGTAGTTATGAAAATTAAATAATTTTCATAATGCTCTAATTATTATATTGGTAATGGAAGCATTTGTGTGTCTTTTTCTAAAATGATTATAGATAAACATAGATTGGTATAGGAAGCATTGGTATAGATAAATGCAGATTATAATGATTTTACTAACTATGTTAAATAATTTATATAAAATGCGTAGAATGAATTTTATAAGATAATAATTCCCATGTGTTACCACTTGAACCACATATCTATTAACAAAAAATAACATAGACACCAAAATATTTTGAATCACTAGAGATCTAAGAGAGTTGACTTAAAATAATTATCAACAATAGAGCCAAGGAATCCATAATTATCTCTCTAATATCCAACGTTATACATTAGATTAACCCCCCTTCTTAATTCCTTGAATATTAAAAGAATTCTTTACTTCCGAACTTTCAAAAAACCTTTCAACTATATGGCTATGGATTCACACATCAAATAGGGAAAACACAATCAAATAAGATAAATAGTAATTCATCCATTTCATATTACAATACTTACATCAAATACTGGAATAATGTGTGCAAGTGTGTGTTTCTCTTATTATATTTCTCCTTGAGACTTATATTATTTCCTAAACACACTCCCTATGAGTTATCATTGATAATATATATGGATACGTTGGGTTATTTTAAATAGATTCATTTGAGCTCTAGATCTCCCTTAGATTTCTTGGGTTCCCTTTCTCTAAGCCCTAGATTATTCCTTGTGAACCATGTGACTTAGTGGTTAGTTGTGGATGCCATGATGTTATAGGAAGCTTTCCCTTAGCTTTTAGTTTTTCAATTCAATTTGTAGCCCCTTGTTCCCATATTTATTCCATGTTCTTAGCCTCTCTAAAGAGCTTATTTTCATATTCATTAGCTTCATATATCCCATCTTCCTTTGAACAACTTGTTCACATGGGACTTGCCTCTTTTATCACCTTCTTTTCATTTTTATAAGGGTGTGATGGTTATAGCCATGTTGGCATCTTCCTAGATGTGCTAGCCATTGTTCTTCTAAAAGCATATGATGATGATTCTACCTTTGCATCATCCCCACTTATATGATATTAGTGGGGGGGCTACTTTAGACTACTCTTAATAGTTTTAAGAATTTTTTAAGTTCTTTCCATTCTAGAATATTTTGGAGTGCACTATTTGTTCATTCTAAGGTGGCATTTGATAGTTAATTTGGATTTCTTGTTCCTTTTCATTGTCAAATTAGGCTAGAACTATCTCTTTGAAAATCTTTTCACTTCTACCATCTTCTCCCACTTCTACCAGATATTTTTGACCATTTCAATTAATTGATATTGATTTGATTTGGTGTATTCCATCCCATGTTTAGAATTCACCCTACCATCTATCATGAATATTGATTGTGAGCCACCACCTAATATTTCTAATGACTTTCTAAGGTTTATTCTTCACTAGATGACACAAGTCATCTTCTCTGAGAAGCAATAGGTGGCACATGCATGAAAAGGAATCCATTATACTTCTTACTACTTGTGGCTAATATTTCTAACTACTTATTTTTTTTGTCTCTCACATTTCAATCTAGTATCAATTGAAGATCATCCTTGATAGATGTTGAGGCATCTTTGACACATGTTCCCTCTCCATCATTATCCATTATTTTATATAACATTTTCAAGTTTCTTTATTTGAATTTACAAACTTGACTTCCTATAATTGTGTAAACAAGGGAAATAAATTCTTGTAAATATATTTTGGATTTCTAATATTGAATCAAATTTCATATTTTTATATTAAAGAGTTTATTGATCATGGTTTTTTAGCTTGTAGTAATGTTTTTGATAAAATAAAAAATGGGTTTTATAGGGACCCGAAACCACAAAGTTTACAAACAAGAAAAAGAAAGAGTGTTAAAGTTCACAGAAGCAAGAAGGCTGCAAAGAAAAAAGAACCATAACAAAGTAGCAACCCCCAAGCAAGGGCCAACAAAGGCCACCAAAAAAATCTGCTAGAAGCCCAGACAAAAAAAACAACAACAGTTAATCTAAGGACTTTAACACTTCTGTTGGACCTCAGCTTCCAGGTTCTGCATCTCATATATACCCCTCTTAAAGGTTTGAACCATTTGTGGAGAGGGAGGCACTTTCCTCTTCAGGTTGGCTTTGGTTCTCTTCGATATCCCCATATCCTCTTCCTTGCTTTTGTCTTTATCTTCTTCCAAGTCAACAACTAGAGACCCCTGTTGCGACTTATCTAGCTTCTTTGTCATTGCGTTAATAATAATGGTATTGTGCCTCGCCATTCTGTGGTTTTGTTTTGTAGTCATTTACATAATGTTTTTAATTTTTTCAATCTTAGCTTCTAGCATCTTATCCTTGCCCTCATTATCCTCGACCTCCTTCCTAGTAATGTTCTCATTCCGCACCCCTTCCGCCTTACTCAAAGAAGACACTTTTACTTCCAGTTCTTCCAATTTTCTATTGAGGGCTCTATTTTTGATATTTAAGTCATTAATCTCGTGAAAATCCCATTTCATCACTCTAAAATAGTCAACTGCACCATTCCTAGCAATGGCCAAGACATCAATAGACGAATCCCTGTCTTGTTTGAAGAAGCTATCATCCAAGTCAAGGGTTCTTGGGGACTTGGTTCTTTCATCCTTGTCTGTTGCCAAGTAGGATGAGGAAGAGTCTTTGCTCACTTTAGGATCCTTTGTTTATCCTCTAGGGTATCCTCAGAGTAGAGGACTAATTTTTTAGCAGGGAAGAGGACTAATTTTTTAGCTTTAGGCACTGAACTACTAGGCTCATTCATAGTGCTTGCTTTCACGAGTTGGGGTTTGTGAGGCTGGGTTTTCTTGCCAGAAAGGACAAGGGAAGGAGGGTCTGCCACAATTCTCTCTGGGTTTGACAGAGATTTTTCCTCCGAGCCACTAGTTTCAGTGTCATAATCCTCGGAGGCCGAAACGGCAATAGGGTCAGAAGGGGTCGACATGTTTTGAAAGTGTTCATAGATCAATTTGATAAGCCCAGTATGTAAAACATGATTTCTCTTGGGGTTTTTCTTGTGGTCATCAAAACTATTGCTTAAAGAACGAAACAAGTAATGAGGAAGAGAGACCCTTACCTTATGGAAGAAATGGTTGAGCAGGGAAAAGTGATACCCATAAACCCTGGTAAATCTCCCATCCAAGGTAATATACTCCATGATGATACAAAGGAATTTTCTCTAGAGCACTTTAATGGAGTCGACCTCAAATTAGTTGTTGGAAACTTTAACCAATTTCAATTTCTCCTTTTCTTTTTTCGGGAATTTAATCACTGTCTCATCTGAAAATCTTCTGTCCCAAAAAAATTTCAAGCCCTTGGTGGACATACCAGTCACCTCTCCAATTAGGTTCTCATCCATCTTCACTTTCCTATTGAAGAGGACAATTTCTCCGTTGTTCTCGTTCTTGTTGAAGTAATCAGTAGCCTTCGGGTCAGGTCCATGAAGTTTTCCATAAAAGCGCCACATTTGACCTGTTTCCAGACTTTTGGATTTCTAGTGTGCATTTCAAAGCTCTTCGGCTCAACCCTTTTCCTATCTCCTCCCATTTTTACAGGCACTTCTCTACAAATTTTACCAAAGCCAAAGCCCTAATACGAAGTAGCGCCGCCAAACCAGTATGCCCACAAAGCATGCCACACTTTCTTGCCAGGTAAGTTAATTAACTCGGCCCCATCAAATCTTGTGATTTTGATGTACTTAACACGTACCCTTTTCATAATTAAAAGGACTTGCTTCTTTCCCATTTGTAAGATCATAATCCAATAAATCCCTTACCTTAGCACCTAGGTCCTTGACATTCTGCCACGTGCACAATCCCTTCTGTTTAACCCCTTTATTCATGAAATAATCCACCACATTGTTGGATTCCCTATCGGCATGAGAAATTTTTATTTTATCGAACTTGACTAAGATCAATTTTGCTTCTTCGATCTAGTTCTTAATGGTCCAAGATGGGGGTTTCCTACCTAGGATACACTCAATGATGTTTTTGGAATCCCCTTCAAGCCATAGATTTTTAATATTCATTATATAAGCTAGATTTATGACTTGAAAATCTCCTACAACCTCTGCCACATGATTGGTTTGGGATCCTAGGGATGTGGCCATCGTCACTATAAAATTACCATTAGAATCCCTAAGCACTCCACCGCTTCCTGCCACCCCCGGATTGCCTTTCGCTGCCCCATCAAAATTGGCTTTTACCCATCCATTTGGCGGAAAAGTCCAATTAACTCCCTCCCTGTCTTTCTTAGCTAGTTTAGAAGCCCTTGACACGTCAATTTTAAGTTTCCAATCCTTGGCTATCATTAAATCATAGGGAGTGCACAACGCTGCCTCTAGATCAAAGTCCTTTAGGGGGATAGCATTAAAGTTTTCCATCATTAATCTAAGAATTTTATCGAACACAATAGACTCCGACATCTCCTTGCCCTTGTAGAGTCTATTATTTCATTCTTTCCAAACTCCCCAAGCAACATAAGGGAAGGTAAAATCCCACAACCTTCGAATGGAAGGGTTTTGAGATGGAGCTTTCCACTGAGAGAAAAAATTCTTCAATAGACAAGGGGAACACCCAAGATATCTTCCAAAGAGTCAGAATTTTTTCCCATATTGAAGCTGCGAATGGGCAGTGAAGAAACAAATGGCTAACTAACTCCACTTCATTCTTGCAAAGATACCATCTATTGGGAATTTGGAATCCACACTTGCAGAGATTGTCAACCATGAGCACCTTATTTTGAAGAAGAATAAAAAAAAATGTTGACTTTGGGTGTCAAGCGTTTTATCCAAGCTTTTGCCCAAAAAGAAGGGGGAGCTTGGGAAAAGGACTGCATAGCGATTGCCGAAGACATAGAGAAGTTGCCCAAGGGGTTGTCTTTCTAGACGAGACAATCATCCATCTGGTTCTGGCCTAATCTTACTGCCATCAAAGAGGATTGAATCGGGGCCAATTCTTGGCTAAACTGACACAAATCCACCCAATTTCCTTCATGCCAATAATCTTTGACATACAAACCAAAAGTTGCTTTGCATATTTCAGCCCATCTATTGAATTTTTCAATTTTGATTAGGGGATCCTTAAAAAGCCATCTATCTTCCGACAACCAGGTTTGATTTCCACTTCTAACTTGCCATCCCACACCTAAATCCACAACCTTTCTGCCAACAATCATATTGTTCCAACAAGCTGATCCACGGGGCAGTAGGGGAGACTCAAGCAAGGCCTTGAGAGACCCATAATTTGTCATATATTTGCTTCCTAAGATATCTTTCCATTCTTCTAAAGATGAAAAGGATCTCCATATTTTAGCATTGTGCTCTTTAATACTTGGGTGAGAAGCCACAATGAGTGGTTTACAATTGAAGTGAGGAAGGGAAAACTCCGCAATGCATGGCAACAAATTTGTTTTAAGGGGTTATTGTGAACCTATTGGTTTTGTCCGAACCCATTAGGGGGTTCCTTCAGAACCTAGGTTTTGGCCCGAACCCTCCTAATCGCCAAAAAGCCATCACAACCCCTTATAGAAGGTTCAAATGAACCCGGGGTTAAACATGAACGAGTTGAATGAATACGGCTCGAGAAGAACTTCGAGGGGGTTTGTTTAGAACCTTATTCCTTATCCCTCCCTGAGAGACACAAAAAAAAAACATGAATTTTGGCACTTTGGAGCTTCGGGTTACGAGGGATGAAAATGGAGAATCTTCACAAACCAACTTGAATGGTAGTCCTCGAATGAGCTATCAAGCGAATATAATTTTTAATATGTTTGGTTTTGTATGTATTTATTTTTTAGTTGCATTAGTAGGGACGGATAATGGAAAAATAGCCGGATTATGAAATTTTTTTTGAAGAAGTGCAAATATTGAAGTCAGCAGATCAACAAAAAAAAATAAAATTGAATTCAGATTTATACAAAAAAAGTTATCGTTATACGATGCGTGCTATGTCCTAAATTGCATGAGAATTTGTTGCTTTGAATATTGATTAAAGAAAAAATATTCAATAAAAACTATCTAAGTGGAAGCACTAGATATCAAAGTTAAAAATATAAATTCGAAAGAATTAGAATTTTATCCTTCATGGAAAAAAAGTTATGCGTTATACGGTGAGTGTCACTTTTTAAATATGTTGTTTTCTGAAAAAAACTATTTTCATGGGGAGATAGAAAAGAAGTGCAATTTGTTCAAAAATTTGAAAAAATATTTTTTGAGAATCATAGACAAAATATTGAGTGAGACTCTAGTTTTCATTATCTTCAAATTCCTCGTGGTTTAGCCGCTATAGGTTCCCGAAAGTGAAGATTTAGTTAGAAAAAATTATTTCAATGTCCAGTTTGGCCAAAAATTGTAAACACTATTGTGGGATCACTTAACTTGTCTTTAGATATTGCCTCTATTTGATATGTCAATGTGTGTGTGTTTGTCTACTTATGTCCCCAAATTGAAGTACATTAAACTTATATGAAATGAATGCTCACTAGTCATAGATGTCACTTAATATTATTCAATAACATATAGATTTATGTAGCATAAGTTGAGGTAGCCTTTCTATCTAGACATATACTTGTTTTATGTGGAGATTTGGTTGTGTTATAGATAAACTTAACAATCCAATCTTATTTGGTGCTCCTTTTCCATCCCTTTTTATTTATTTCTCTAATACTATCTTTTTTTGAATCCTTATGCTCCTATCCATTTTCCCTTAACAAGTTAAATAGGGTAGTCTAGATTCTAGAGTACTTTCTATGTGCTACAATGTTTGTACTATAACATTTCATCTAGTAAGGGATATGAACAACATGACTATATTCCTTCCTCTCCATGACATCTACCTTGCCTAGTTTTGTTAAGTGTAGCAACACAAAATGAAGGTACAAGATGTATAAGAGAACAATAATGATAAAAAAATAATTCAATTAGATACAATTATAAATAAAATGATATTATTATAATAATAATCACTAATAAATCACTAAAAATAGAGGCTTCTATATATTGAAAGATAAAAACATATCAAATTTGAAGATTAAGGGGTGTGGTATTTCCTCTCTAGATATTTAATATTTTTTTAGTAATATATGAACCATAGGAAATAGGGTTCCACCTTTTAGGAGATGGAACTAGGGGGTACCTATTTCACTCTTATTTCATTAAAGGAAACCTAAGAGATCTCAACCTAATGATCTAATTAGGAAAATAGATTGCTACAAGGTCTCCTTAGGTGTGATTAAAAGGGGTTCGCCACTAAGAAAATGCTTAGAAAGAAGGAAATGAAAGCAATATGCAAATCTAACTATGTGACCTAGAAAATGAAACTTATAATCAGAATAATAATCTAAGGATAAACAGAGAAGCACCTGGAAGACTAGAGAGATCAACAACAAGGTCCGCAACCCTGAAATTCTAACTTCTTATGATCACTGGGATTGATACACCAGGCTGGGTGATTTAGTCCTAATTAGGGTTTTTGGGTTGAATCTAGAATCTGCTACTAGCAAACTAGGATCTACAAAAAACTGCTAAAAAGGTGTATACTGGGACTCATATGCCCAAGGTGGAAATTTAGTTCTAGTATTAAGGTTTGACTAAAAATTTTGTAGCCTCGAGTGGTCTTTTGTAGCTTTTGTCTTCTCCGATTTCTAAGTCCAAAAGGTCTAAAATTTTGGCCTGTAGGAGAGTTTATGTGAAGAAGAAAACTTCTTGACAACTTGACAACTTTTTCCAATCTTGCAACTTTGTCTTTAAAGGATCTTCAAACTCCAAATCACCTAGACCTACAATCACACATGGAGAGGGAAAAATGTTGTTATGTTAGGGAATGTGGGTCGGCCTTGGTCAAACCTCGTTTTAGTAATCAAACCTTAATGAGAAATGAAGCATGAATGAAATGAAACATGAAACATACGACGAAACAATAGAACCTTGTTTGAAACCTTGTAGATCTACAAAAAAGCATAAAGTGGCCTCAATGGATGTAGATCTTGATCATGATTCTTGATGAAAGATAATGCCTTTGAATACTTAAATTGATCTTGAACAATACATCACAAGGTTAGCTCAAAAACTCATGCATGATGCATCAAGCCTTTGACATGATGGATCTTGATTGTTGCAATAATCTTCTAGAAATTTTCCCTTGAAATCCTTCTTGAATGCTCTATTGCTCTTGTGAAATCTTAGGATGCTTGACTCAAAATCGCTAGGTGAAACTAAGTGAAATAGCCTTGTATTTATACTTGTTTATGCCAAATTTCCCATTTTACAACACTACAAGCTGACATTAGATCTAGGAGAATAAAATCCCACCAAGAATTGAATTCAAAATAGTTCTAAGCTAAAGTGGTACTTATATGCTAGTTAGGGCGTATGAGTCCTAGTAGCCTAAGCTCGAGACACAAATTTCAAGAAATGTTGAAGTTCAAAGCAATATTCTAGATTAGGCCCCGAAACCTAGGTGGAACCCATACATCGAAGGTGGTGTATGAGTTCCAGATCACCAAATCTGGAACACAACCCAAAAACATGAATTATGATTTTTTATTTAACAAATGTTGAGATTATCCTCAGAGAAATGTATTAAATAAGGCTTGTGGATGCAAAATAGGACCAAATAAGGCATAAAGAAGCCCAATTTTAGCAGGGAGAGCCCAAACAGGTGTGGAAATGTAACAGGATACATTTTTCTACACTACATTTAGCCACCACTTTAGTGAGAGGAGGAACTTGCTTCAAACTCACACTAAAGTAGACAAATTCGCATTAAGAGGGGTCCAAGTATACCCATGCAGACGATATAGGATGAAAAAGATCAAGTAGGTGGCCAAGCCCCTAGGATCCAATATCCTACGTCAAACCAATATAAGCACAAGGGGAAACACATAAGGTGTATGACATGCAACATTAAGATACACAAACATACAATGTCAAAGACCTAAAGAAATAAAAGGGAAAAAAAAATAAAAATAAAAACCAAACAAAAAGCGGATCAAATCTAAATTAAGTTTGATTAAAATGTTTACAAGTGGAACATGATGTCCACTATATGCAAACCAAATCATGATGTATGGCTTGTGAAACCTCGAGGCCATCCACCTGGGTGAATACCCAGAGACACATACAGCGATTATGCTCACCAACAGGCAAGTGGCTATGGGAAAGTCATACCTAAGGTCAAGCTCCCATCACAGCTAATACATACCAAAGATATACCTCCTAATAACTTCGATAAGGTGCCACACAATACAAACAACATGATCCATGAGGCAAGAAAAAATTTGTATGCTAACACTCATGAACAAACAAGATGGCTCCATAGGCAAGAAAAGTGTGTTATGCAAGATGGCCATACAACCATTATTATAAATGAAAAATAGTGTAGTTCAAGGTTTTTCTTTTGTTCATGTAAGGTCTCAACCCTGGAGACATCCGTACCCCTATGTCCAAGGGAGGACCAATCGAAGAATAGAAGATTCACAACTTAGGGGATGCAGTGTGTTGCATCAAGCCACTAAGAGGAATATAATATGCTAAGAGAGATCATGCTCTTGAAGGACATCACACCCAATGTGACTAGAAAGATGCATTGCATGAAGTAAGAAGACTACACAATGAAACATGAGATATAAAAGAATAATGCTAATGTATGCCCCCACTTTAAAGAAATTGTTAAACACCATGCTGTGAGAAATTACTTTAAAGTAGAAAATGTTTACTCCTAGGACATGAGAGCTTCCTCGGAAATCCCTATGCCAAGTCATATATGTCCTTGAGTGAAACTACATCATGAATAAAGGGTTGGCCCCAAAATGCAATATTAAAGATAACTCAGTACGTCACATGCAAGTCAACTTAAGGCATGTCATCCACTTCCCAAGCTTGCTCTTATTTATACATGGAAAACGGTCAACTAGCTAAAAGTGACAATGACAAGTGTCATACGAGAACAAGGCTACCTAACCCCTTGCCCCCACTTAGTGTAGGACAAGGTTGAGCTGAGAATGGATGATGATATGTTGCTCCTTGCAAAAAGGAAATTATTTGCAATGAGTGTAAAACATGCAATAGTGAGTATACTATGATCCTACAATATTTTATGGCAAGGAGAAACAAATATTGTTATTCATTGTGATGAGTAAACACAGTATTGACTTGATGCAAATCTAATGACATATCTATCAGTTTAGGATGCACCAAAGTTAAAGTTTTCTTAGAAGAATCTTTTGTAAGAGTGTTGGCATTAAGTGAACGTCTTTTTGATGCTTTTCTTTCTTTCAAAGGGCAATAACCAAGACCATTAGTCATTCCTTGTGTGTTAGGCTTTATAGGGACATGGATACGGTGTTCTCTAGCACCACATCATTTTCCACTATAACCAAGTTGTTTCATAAGTTCATAACCTCTTCCATAAAGCATTTTCATTTCTTTTAGGTTTAGTGGTTGTTCATAATCAATTTCATCAAAGCTTGTTGTGTAATTTGCTTCTTCTTTTAAAGTGGTTGAGGTGGATGATTTCAAATTTTGTGTTGACCTTACTGTTGGTTATTTTTTATTTTTAGACTCTTTTGTTATGATCTTGTATTCTCCCATGAATGTAGGTGTGAAATCCAAGGAACCTCAATCATTGTTCAATAACTTTGTGACTTCTTCAATTTTCTTTTTTTCTCTTACACGGGTTCTACTTGTGTAGTTGGTGTCAATGTCTTCAAAGGATTTCCCTTTCCTTTCTCAATGTTCAAACAACTTTCTAGTTCAGGGTCTATTTCAATTTGGTACACTTTATTGTTATAGACATACTCCATGATATGATGAAGAGTTGAAGGCACCACGTGCATCTCATGACTCCAAGGTCTTCCTAAAAGAAGATTGTATGAAAGATCATGAGGCATAACATGGATAGGAGTTTGTAATGTGGCCTTTCCAACTGTAATAGGAAAAGTGATCACACCAAGTAGTTGCTTTCCTACATTGTCGAATCCTCGAATTGATAAGGAGTCAGGTTCAATTCTTGATTTATCCACACCAACTCTATCCAAAATGGTTACACTACAAAAATTAAGAGCTGAGCCATTGTCAAAAAGGTTTCACTTTATTCCTATTCTATTGAATTTAGCCATTATCATGAAGGAATCATTTTACTTTCTCTCTTCCAAGGGAGGTAGCTTATTTTGATGAAAGGTAATGTCTATGTTAATAACATTCATTCCTTGAATTATAGCTGCTACATCACTTGGATTTGCACTAGAGGGAACCACAACTTGTTGTAAGGCTGGTTGAAGCATAGTATGATAACTAGGTGAAGTTTGAATTAGATCCCATAGGGATATCTTTGTGGGAGTATTCTTAAATTTCTCAACAAGATCATACTCCTTCCCAGTATGTGAAGGGAAACAAGGAGCATTAGGCAAGATAGGGTTAGGTAGTGGGAGGGATGTTGGAGTTGTTTGTCTTGGTTGTAGATTGTTTCTAGTGTTATATGTATGAGCAACTGTATTGTAACTCAATTGCTATGGAATATTATTCTTCAGTGGTTGGAGGATGAGGATGGGTTTGTTTTGAGTTCGCAGTTGTTGTGAGGGTGGATAAAGGATAAGTTCATGCTCAGGATAATACTTCAAGGGATATCTAATATGCATAACCTCAAAAGATTTATCCTTATTTTCATGATCTTTTAGTGAAAGGGAATCTAATGTCGCTCCATCTTCGTCTAAGGAAGCCTCATCACTATTATTTGAAAGACGTGTCAATGTTCCAATTTCCTTCTACCATGATATCTTCCCTAGTAGGAGATTTTTTAGGAGAGCTACAAACTAGTTGTTCATGGCATTCAATGTTTGGTTCTTCTGAAATAACTTCATCACAAGTAGGGAACTCATCAATGGTTGGGTTTTCTTGTTTATCAATAATGTCTTTCCTAGGGGAAGAGAGAAAAATAGGACTCTCATAACTCTCATTGATTTGATCTTGTAACACCAAAATATTTTCTTTGCAAATAGGAGAGATATTAGGAGAAGAACAAGTATGATTATCATGGTTATCTTTAATTAAATTCTTTTGTCTCGTAATTTCTTCCAAAACAGGAAAGGTAGGGGAAGAAAAATAGATAAGGGTTTTCATGGATCTTAAAGATTTGATAATCTAATACCAACATATCCTCCTCACTTACAATTGTATCCTTTTTCACTAAAACATTCTCACAAGTGGGGAAGATGTTGGGAGATGAATGTAGACTAGTTGAAGTGGTTTTTAGGTAGGTTTCAATGGTCTTTTCTTGTTGTGTTATGTGATAGTCATGATTACCTATGGTTTTGTCCTGTTGTTAAGCAATGTCTTGTCCAATAAGATAGGAAAGAGGAGAGAAACAACTAGGATTCTCAAAAATCTCATTGATTGGTTCTTCTAACACCAAAATATATTTTCTTCACAAATATGAGAGATAGTGGGAGAAGAACAAATATGATTGTTATGATTACCCAAGATTGTATTCTCTTTCACTAGACTAGTCTCACTCATAGGAGGGATACTAGGAGAGGGATCAAGGATAAACAAAAGAGAGGGGAAAGGACTTCATATTCATATGCACATAACAAAAATTTCATACAACACTCAACAAGATTTGAAAATAGAACATGAAACTTATGATAATCATAGATTTTTGCAATGAAAACATGATGTAATAATTGTCCTACAAGTTTGAAATGCCACAGTGATAGAGAAAACATGCAAAAGGATAATGCAATTTTCATATTTAGAACATGATAATTGATTGATTATGCTATGTAACAATCTGAAAATGAAATGTTGTAAACACAATTTTGAAATTAAGCAATGTAATCAATGAAGAAAATTAAGCTAGATCTAATGAAATGAATGAAATAGAAGATCAACAAACTGAAATAGAGATCTAACAACAACAAATAGAAGAACAAAAATAAAGTTCTTAATGTTATAAAATGTAGTTTCAGGTTTGATACGGGACTAAATTGCCTAGATGGGAAAATGAGTCCCAGATAGGGTTTTTGACAAGTTCAGATACTAAAAAACATTCAACACAGAATTCTCAGAAATGAGGAGCAAAGACCTGCACGAGGACTAAATCACCCAAATGGGTGAATGAGTCCCAGATGAGGGTTTTCACACTAAATTCAACAAAATCTGAGTTGATTCTAAGGTTTCTAACTTGTATGTGGACTTGAATGTTTGCAATTATAGTTTTCAAATGAAATTTAATGATGCAAGATGCAAAAATGCAACCTATATGCACTTTTCACTACTACAAGATTTAGAAGCCCTAAATAAAAATTATCGAATGCAAGATTTAATGTAAAGTTAATGTAAACTAAATCTAGGAATTTAATGCACTCCAAATCAGAAACAAAGGGTTTGAAGGTCGGGTTCACCAAAATGAACCATAGGAAATAGAGTTCCACCTTTTAGGAGATGGAACTAAGGGTACTTATTTCACTCTTAGTTCATTCAAGGAAATCTGAGAGATCTCAACCTAATGATCCAATTAGGAAAAGAGATTGCTACAAGGTCTCCTTAGGTGTGATTAAAAGGGGGTTCACCACTAAGCAAATGCTTCGAAAGAAGGAAATGGAAGCAATATGTAAATCTAACTATGTGACCTAGAAAATGAAACTTATAATCAAAATAATAAACTAAGGATAAACAGAGCACTTGGAAGATTGGAGAGATCAACAACAAGGCTTGCAACCCTGAAATTCTAACTTCTTATGCTCACTAGGATTGATATGCCAAGTTGGGCGATTTAGTCCTAGTTAGGGTTTTTGGGCTAAATTTGGAATCTACTGCTGGCAAACCAAGATCTATAGAAAACTGCTGAAAAGGTGTATACTGGGATTCATATGCCCAATGTGGAAATTTAGTCCCAATATTAGGGTTTTATTGAATTTTTTTTCGTCTTGTTCAATCTCTGAGTTTGAAAGGTCTGAATTCCGGCCTATAGGTGAGTTTCCATGAAGATGACAACTTCTTGACAACTTGACAACTTTTTCAATCTTGCAACTTTGTCTTTAAAGGATCTTCAAACTCCGATCCACCTAGACCTGATACACACATGAAGGGAAAAATGTTATGTTAGGGAATGGGGGTTTGCCTTGGTCAAACCCCATTTTAATAATCAAACCTTATTGAGAAGTAAAGCATGAATGAAATGAAACATGAAACATAAGATGGAATAAATAGAACCTTGTTTGAAACCTTGTAGATCTACAAACAAGCATGAAGTAGCCTTAATGGATGTAGATCTTGATCATGATTCTTGATGAAAGATAATTCCTTTGAATACGTGAATTGATCTTGAACAATACATCACAACATTAGCTCAAAACCATGCATGAAGCATCAAGCCTTTGATATGATAATGGATCTTGATTGCTGCAACAAATGATGAAGAAATTTTCCCTTGAATGCCTTATAAATGCTCTTGAATACTCTATAATGGTCTTGTGAAATGTAAG
>VDFB02329794.1:0-17853 GCA_007258455.2 Sequoia sempervirens
AAGAGAACCTATCATTTGAGGAGCAGGGTTGTACTGAGAGAATCAACCAAGGTTAAGGAGAAGGAGCTGGTGAATTCTCTAAGGGAGGAAATAAGGAGGAACTAGGATAACCAAGCTTACATGGGATGACATAGTTCTCCCATTGTAATCTCAGATGGTCCCTCAGACAGTGAGGATGAAACTGATTCTGGCTACTGCTAATATTTACTCACCATGTCCAATCTAATGGACTCTGATGAAGATGAAGTGGTGGTTTCTCCTGTTTCTTCAAAGACACGAAGTGGACATGTGTACTCTGGTGCTAATTGAGTAGGATTGCATCTTGGTCCAGGTTTTTGTTTGGTAATAATATTGCCTTGGTGGTTTTTTTGTCCCTTTTTGCATGTGATTGGGTTTTTGTCCTTTGTGCAAACTTGGAGGTTTTTTGGATGGTATGATGAAGAATTTATTTGCTCGACGTGGATGTGGATTTTGGAGGCTGTTGCAACGACTAACAGTACCTTTTGGTGGTTTGGTTGCTCTCCTTCAACAAGTCATTGTGTATTTTATTTTTTTTCTTTCCCCTGCTCTGCAAATTATTACATGTAACTATCTGTGGAATATCTCAAATTTAGATGAAATTAGTTTTGAAATGAAAATGAAATTTAATTTTAATTCAACTTGTTTCTTGTTGCTCCCTTATTCTATAAAAGAGATTTCAAGGCTGGTTACAGGAGTTTGAGTTTTATGTCTCATAATGGTCCAGGTGGAAAAGCTAAGCTCATGAAGGAGCCGATTGTAAATAGATGAATTGATGAATATATTAGGAACGAGTCTAGGGTTTGGGTTATTATGTAATGATCTTAATATAGTTTTATAGTAGTAGCAGTAATAGAAGAAAGTGTCAGTTCTAAAGTATATACTCTCCAATATAATTTTCTTTCAAATTATGAATGAAAATGGTTAATGATATTTTTTTTGTCTTCAATTGTTTTGATTGAATGAGTGAGTTTGTTTCTGCTTCAATTCAAAGAATTGATTAAATGATAAAATAAGGTCATAGGTTTGGGAGGAAAGAACATAGGATCGATAAGTAGTTGTGTTTTAGGTACAGTGAGTTGCATACTGCAAGGTAGTATATCAATTTCCCACCAATTACTAAGTTAAAATTGCTAAGGTATTACTGGTTATTACAAATGTGACTCCATTAGCCCAAATGGATGAGGCACTAGTCTTTTCATTAGGTTATCCTGAAGATAAATGAGTTAGTCATGCACTTGACCAAGGGCTTGGAACAAGAATAAAAATCATTTAAAAATCTTTCAATTACAATGTACCAATTTGAAGTATCATTCAATTCCTTGCAATAGACAATAATTTGTTTAAAGGTATGCCAATCTTTGATGAATTTCATCTATTTTCACTTTATAGGAATTTATTTGTGTGTGGAATTTAATGATTTACATCTCTCATGTTTAATATGTACACTACCATAAAGGTCTACCACACCTTTAAAGTAGTATGTCCATTAGACAATTAAATGAGAATCATCTATTTATAGTGTGTTTGGTACTTTGGCACACAAGTATCTGCAAGAATATTGTTGGGATCACCCTCCTAGGTTTAACAAAGCCTGAAGTGTAGGGGAGAAAAGTGTAGAATCCATCTCATGTTTGTTGGCCACTAATCTTGAAGTTCTTGAGCATAAGGACTAGCTACCTTTTAGAGGATTTTCAAGGTTCGACTAAAAAAAACACCAATAGGGTAATTACTTGATTCCCAACAAGATTTTCTTAAAGACTTGAACCAACAATTTTGAATGTAGTTCTATGGACTTCTCTTGCACTCTTAGGATCTTTCAACTAAAAGGAGAGAGACAGAACCCCAAAATTGAAGTGATTCACTCAAATAAAGGATTGTCTGATGTGATTAAGACTAAATGCAATGTTGTAAATGCAACTAAATGATTTAATTGACTGATTATTGATTCAAAACTAATGTAATATGCAATGTTTGAAAACATAATGTGATATGCAAAAAATGCAATAGAGATGAAAATGAATGCAAACAAAATTGAACAAGGTCAAATAGAGTGCACCTAGGAATTGGATGATGAATCTAGAAGGCTCTCAAAACTGGTAGAAATCAATGTAAATCACTAGTGGGACTCATTCACCACTGATGGCGAATCAACCATGCTATTGACAAAAACACCCTTTTCAGCCTTAAGGTGGGACTCATTCACCACTGATGGAAAATTAGTCCTCCAAAATTTTATGAAATCAAAGGTCAATCTTGTAGCTCCAGATCTACACTTATCTTCTTGTAAGGTTGACGAAGCCAAATATGTGGAAAATGGACTGTAGGTTGTCTCCAAGTTTGAAATAGGGTTTAGTTGACTTGAAACACTTTGTTGACTTCTTGTCCACTTTTCAACACCTAATTGCTTGAAAAATCTACATATAAAAGTCTACAAACACACATGCAAAAGGGGAAAAATGGTTAAGGGTTAGGGTATAGGGATTTGCCTTGGTCAAATCCCACTTTGGTAATCAAACCCTTAATGAAGAAATTAAATGAAATGAATAAGGAATGATGAATAAAAAACACGCAAATGTCCTAAACTCACCACAACATTGTTGAAGAAACCTGAAGACAAACCAATGGATACTCTAAAATGCTTGATGAATGCTTGATTTAATGATGCAAAGTGCTTGAATGTTGAATGAGTGAATGTAATTGAATGGGGAGATGTAAAATGAGGAAAAAAAACTTATTTATACACATTTATTTCCTAATTATCCCATAATACCTCATCATAGGCTGACATAAGGTTGTCTTGAATAAAAACCTGAAAGAAAATTTGAATTATTTTGATTTGGGAGCCAAGAGGGACTCATTCGCCACCCATGGTGAATGGGTCCCACCTTAGGGCTTGTAAGCGGGTGTTGTGAATTAAGCTGTATTTAATGCCTTTTTGTTGGGTCTACATTCAAAAATACACTACCTAAGTCTTATGAGTGCATAAAGGGGTCAAATAAAGCATAAGAAATTAAGGTGTAAATAGTGAAGTTATTCCTAGAAAAGCATGAAATCCTATTATAAGACTTTACAACACTTCAAAATAGGAATTTTAGTGATGAAAAGGTGATTTTAGGTGAATTGTAACAGAAGATTCTAGAAAAGTGTAGAATTGTGTTACAACACTTCACAACACCTTCACTAGACATCATAATTTGAATATTCAAGGCCTAATGTGAATATATAAGCTACATTACAAGATTATATCTAAGAAAAATAGGCCAAGCATCATAGGAAAAAGACCTAAATGACCAGGAAAATGTCTAAAGATCCATTTTTCTATAGTACATTTATCCCCACGTTAGTGAGAGGATGAAAAACTCACACTAAAGTAGCCATTCATATCGAGAAGGATCCAAATACACTTATGTTAGAAAGATGTAATGACAATGATCAAGAGGGATGATCAAGCCCCTAGGATGAAGATCCCATGGAAGACTAAATATAAGAACAAAGGAACAGAAGTTTGAATGAAAAGGAAAGAAGGGAGAGGAAAAAGGAAAAGTCAAATCAAGCTTCAATCATTTGTTTAGCTAGTTGTGAATAAGACCAGGTCATTGCCCAAAAAATGAAATGCATACCACTGGGTGACTAACACATGGTGTTCACCGGGTGAGAAGACTCAGGTGCTGCGAAATACATACACTAGTTGGTATGTACTCACAAACATATAGGTGGCTATGGGGAAATTTGTGCCACTAAATGGGCTTCCCACTCAACCATATCAAATTTATACCTCCCGATAACTTTAATAAAGCACCACAAGGAAAATGTCAGTTCGTGCTTCATGAGACAAGCAAAGCTTTGTATGCTTAGAATTCATGAACAAAAAGGATGGAACCATAGGCATGCAAATTGTGTTATGCAAGGTGTCCATGTGAATGCAAAAATGTAAAATATAAAAGAAAGTTCAAAGGATTCTTGTTAATTTCATGCAAGGTCTATCACTTAGGAAAAATTGTGTCTAATATCTCCAAGGGAGGACCAATCAAAGAATAGTATATTCACAACTTAGGGGATGCAATGCATCGCATTAAGCCACTAAGAGGAATGCAATATGCTAAGATAGATCACATTTATGAAGGACATCACACCCAATGTCATCCACAAAGTGACAAACGCATCATATGAAGTGACAAGGCTGCACTAAGAACCAAGAATGCAAATGAAATGATGCCAATAAAGCCCCCCACTTTAAAGGAATCATGAAGACACGCCGCATAATAATTGCTCTATGAGTAATTACTTTAAATTAGCTTAAGGAAAAAAATGAAAAAGAAAACAAGACATGAGAGCCAAATTGAAAGCTCCTATGCCAAGTCATATATGTTTCCATAAGGCTACTTCCATAAATGAAAGGAAAAGAAAAGAAAAAAAGGAGGTTGCCTCAAAAGGAAACACACCCTCAAACACATAAGGGATCTATGGATTTGGGGTCACGGCGCCCATTGCTGAAATGTTTTTATGAAAGAGCTTGAAATTGTCATCATTCCCCAAAGTACATAGAATTGGAAGAATGACACAAAGAGAGTGAAAAGAAATGAAAAAGAAAGTTTGTCTTTGGTCAACATGGAAGAGATATTTCGGTCTCAATGCATTGCATCATACCCAAAAGGAAAACACAAGCTTTAAAAAGGAAGCTTAAAAGGAAAAAGAAAAGGGAAAATATTTTGGTTCAACATTAAGGAGACAGTGTTCACATCAAGTTCACCAAAATGAACCAACAATTTTGAATGTATTTCTATGGACTTCTTGCACTCTTAGGATCTTTCACCTAAAAATGAGAGAGAGAGAACCCCAAAATTGAAGTGGTTCACCCAACAGAGGATTCTATGATGTGAATAAGACTAAATGCAATGTTGTAAATGCAACTAAATGATTTAATTGATTGATTATTGATGCAAAACTAATGTAATATGCAATGTTTGAAAACACAATGTGATATGCAAAAAATGCAATAGAGATGAAAACTAATGCAAATAGAATTGAACAAGGTCAAAATAGTGCACCTGGGAATTGGATGATGAATCTAGAATGCTCAGAAGTATAGCAAAAATCAATGTAAATCACTAGTGAGACTCATTCACCACCGATGGCTAATCAACTCAAGCATTAACAAAAACACCTGGAACTGCTTTCTGACTATTGGGAATTGGAATCTAGCAAAATCACCTTTTTCAGCCTTAAGCTGGGACTCATTCGCCACTAATGGAAAATCAATCCTCCACAATTTTGTGAAATCAAAGGTCAATCTTGTAGCTCCAAATTTGTAATTGTTTGCTTGTCATGTTGACAAGTCAAATCTACAAAAAATGAACTGTAGGTTATCTCCAAGCTTGAAATAGGGTTTTAGTTAAGTTGAAACACTTTGTTTACTTCTTTCCAATTTTCAACACGAATTGCTTGAAAATATGCATACACAAATCTGTACACACACATGCAAAAGGGGAAAAATGGTTAAGGGTTAGGTTATACGGATTTTCCTTGGTCAAATACCACTTTGGTAATCACACCCTTAATGAAGAAATGGAATGAAATGAACAAGGAAAGATGAATAAACAACATGCAAATGTCTTAAACTCACCACAACCTTGTTGAATAAATTTGAAGATATGTCAATGACTGCTCCAAGATGCTTGATGAATGCTTGATTGAATGATGCTAAGTGCTTGAATGTTGAATAAGTGAATGTAATTGAATGGGGGCTTTGAATAGATGTAAAAACACTTATTTATACACACTTATTCCCTAAATAACCCAATAATACCTCATCATAGGCCAACATAAAGTCTTTTTGAATAAAAACCCGAAAGACAATTTGAGTTATTTTGATTTTGGATCCAAAGAGGGACTCATTCACCACCCATGGTGAATGGGTCCCACCTTAGGCTTGTAAGTGTGTGTTAGGAATTAAGTTGTATTTAATATTTTTGTCGGGTTTACATTAAAAAATACACTTAATTAAGTCTATGAGTGCATAAAGGGGTCAAATAAAGCATAAGAAAGGTGTAAATAGTGAAAGTAAGCCTAGAAAATTGTTAAATCTTGTCACAAGACTTTACAACACTTTATAATAGGACTTAATAAGTGATGCAAAGGTGATTTTTAGGTAAATTATAAGGAGAAGAGTCTAGAAAAGTGTAGAAATGTGTTACAACACTTCACAACACCTTAACAAGACATCATAATTTGAATATTTAGGGCCTAATGTGAATGCATAAGTTACATTGCAACATTAAATCAAAGCAAAATGGACCAAGCATCACAAGAGAAAGACCTAAATAACCATGAAAATGTCAATGTCAATGATCCATTTTTCTATGGTACAAGACTAATAATTTGAAAGTTCCAAAAGATGAATCTAGGCCACACACATGATCTAGACCAAGGAATGATAATGCACCTAAAATATAATCTTGAATAATTAAATATTGTAAGGATTGATTGGTCTAGACTGCTAGAAATTGAAATGATAATTAATTAATAAATTTAAGATTAAATGTTAATTAAAATACCTATACATCTATAAGATGTACATGAAATATCATGTTAAAAAATAAAAATACAAAATATACATAAAAAAATCATTCACAAATTTTATATAAAATTAATATTAAAGAAAATCTAAACTTTCTAGTAAAACAAAGTGTTGCATAATGTGTTACTCTAGCATCCATCCTCTCTAACATTTCTCCTTCTTTTTCACAAAGAAAACTCTTTTACTTAAGGCTTGTCAAACTAATCTTCTTTTACTTCATCAGTCAATAAACTTATTATATTATATAATATATTATACGTAAATTCTTTGCACTTAAAAAGATGTTTATAACATTCGCTAAAATCAAGAATTTCCTTACATAAACTATAGATTTCATATGAGTTGGAGGGGCAAATGGCTCACACTCGCAGGATGAATAACAATGATTAAAGTTGAATAAATGGAAGAATAAAATGTTGGATAGAAAATGGAGGTGAAATGATCAAGTGGGAGAGGCATAAATTTTTTTTTGAATTCCTAAGTCTGCATAGGGGGAGGATGAGTTTGATTCAGAGGATGGAGGCAAAAAAAATGGACTGCCTTGTTTGCATGAGACTTCCCTTCTCTCTGCGTAACTTTCCCTGGCTATTGGGCTCAAAGCATTGCTTTTTCCTTTGGATGTTTGGTTTGTTCGGGTTGGACTTGCATGGTTTTTTGATGTTGTGGAGGCCTTTCTTCTCGTGCTCACTTTGGGTGAGATGGCTTTGGTGGTGGTTGTGGAGGTAGGGGCGCTCACTTTGGGTGAGACAACTTTGGTGGTGGTTTTGGAGGCCTTGCTAGTCTCCTTGTGGATGTTCTTGCAGTTCTTGTTGGTGTTGGTTCGAGCTCTAATGTGGAAGTCTACTTCTTGTTGTGGTGTTTGGTGTTGGGTCTTTTGGAGGTGGTCACTAGGGTTGTGTCTTCGCAACCTTGGTGTTCTACTCTTTTTTTGGCACAACTTGTTTGCTTCTTTTGTTGTATCTATTTGGAGGTTGTGGCTAGTTTCTTGATCTTTTGTGTGATTTTTATCCTTGTGTTGTTCTTTGGGGTGTGGCCCTATGTTTCCATGGGTGTGGCATTGGTTGTGGTGCTAGGTGCTTTTGCTGATGGATTGCTTGAGGAGTTTCGTGGCCTTATCTCAAACCTTGACTAGCATGTAGGGTTGGAAGTGGATTTTTATTGCTATGCCTTATCTCTTCTCTCTCTATCTGCGGGTTTTCCTAGTTTTCTTTGGCCTTTTGGGGGCTTTTTTGCCTTTGTGTGGGGTCTCTCATTGCTTGTGGATGAGATTGTTGGTTTTCCTATGGTGGAGTTGTTTGTGGACAGTTTTTGGCATGTTTAAGACCTTGACTAGTAAGTAGGGTTGAAGCTTGTGTTTCATCATCATGTCGGCTCTCTACTCTCTCTACATGGTGGCTTCCCCTACCTCGTCCCTCTTCTTTCGAGTCCCTTGGCCTCTTCTTTGGTGATGGTACTAATTGTGGGGCTTGGAGTTCTTGTTATGGGGTTGCTTGAGGAGATTGGTGGCCTGATATCAGACCCTATCTGGAATGAAGGGTTGGAAGCAGTTTTCTCTTGTTGTGCCTTCTCTCCTCTTGTCTCGGCTGCAGGTTTTTTGAGCTCTCTCTAGATTTTTTTAGGCCTCCTGACCTCTTTATGGGTGCTTTCATTGCTTGGGTTTGAGGTTGCGGGCCTGACTCTGCTAGAGTTGGTTGTGGATAGTTTTTGGCATGTTTCAGACCTTGAATGGCATGTTGGGTTGGAGGTTGGTCTTCATTTCCTTGTCGGCTCTCTACTCTCTCTATCTGAAGGCTTTCCTTTCCTTTTCCTTCTTTTGTGACCCATTGTCTCTTCGGTGATATTGGTTGGTATTCTGGATAGGATGGATATTGATCTTTGGTTTCTGCTCCAGTTCAGTTTTGGTTCTCATTCTACTCTTGGTGGGGAGTGTTTCTCTTGGTGCTCAGTCTTTTATTTGGCTGACTTCCAATTGGTTGTGATGAGCTCTTTGTTCTCCCCCTTTTGGGTTCTTAAGCTCCTTTTTAATGTTGGGGTGTGTTGTTGGCAGAGGACTGCTCTATTTTTTATTCTATGCCCCAATTTTCTCTTTTGCTAAAGGATGCTATGGTGGCATGTTCTATGGGTGTAGTTGCTTTCCTTCAGTTTTGTCAACTATGGTCTTCTTTAGAGGTGGAGACTGCTCCTTCAAAGGTCGAGCCCTCTTCTATAGAGATGGAGAGGTGTGTTGTGGATTGTGTGGGAAGGTCTACTTTCTATAGTTTTGGGTCTCATTTCATCCTTTCCTATAGAGGGGAGTCCCTTCCTATTGAGGTGGAGGTTGGGTTGGTGTTATGGGTTGACTGGTGCTATGTGTTTGCTATGGCTCTTCAATGTTCTTCTTTGAGTCCTAACTCTCCTATTGAGGTGGGGAGATTGGTTTTGTTAACTGGTGCTGACAAGTGTTTTTTTGTTGTCTGGCTAGTTTAGGCTATTGGTTACTTGGTCGTCCTTGGTTGTTCGTTGTTGGTTAGTGTTGACAAGTGTTGTACTGTAGTTTGGCTGATTCAAGCCGATGGTTGCTTGGTCATCTCAAGTTGTTCTTGGGTCCAAATTCCCTTGTATCTTTTGTTTTGGGCTTAAGGTTCCCATTAAAACCTTTCTTTGTGCAAATTTGATTTTTCAAGTCTTTTTTGTTTAATCTACTTTTGTTTTGTTGTTGGTTGTCATTGTTGTATTCTATAACAGCTTGGTCTCTTTGTGTGGGTTTCGGGTCCCCATTAAAACCTGCTTGTTAATGGTTTTGGGTCCATTCAAAACCTCTTGTTAACAGTTTTGGGTCCATTCAAAACTTGTTTTTCCCCCTTAATCAAAACTAGAGATTTCATATTAAATAAAATATGAAATAAAATTAGTGTCAATTATAAGCAATTGACCATTAAATATAATTAAATAATTAAATAAGAAGTAAGAAAGAGAATTGAGGAAACAATAGATAAGAAGAACCACCATTCAAATTCTTCAGTAATAAAAGTGGCAATATCTATGTCACTCAAAGAATCTAATAAAAAACGATGTCCATCTTTTTAATATATTACTAGTTGGCTTTAGTGATCAAATTTTCATTGAGCATTGCGGATCTAATTTTTCATAGTTTGTTGGCCTTGGTAGTAATCACTTTCAACATCTTGGCCAACCTTTTTTATTCCTTTCTAGTGCCTTTAGTTTAATTAAAAAATATTGGTTTTAAAATTGGGGTTAGATTAGGATGTTGTGGGTAAGAGGTCATGAGGTCTAATCTCCCCATCCTCATGGTACCAGAGGGTGTATCACACTAGCATCATTAGTCACATTAAAAAAAATTACTAGGTGCACTACAATTTATAGGAGGCTACCTGATTCTTGCAGTCTAAAAAAAATGATTAGAATGATAGCATGCTAACATCTTATAACAATACAAGATTAGAAAAAATAGCTAAACATCTTGATTTCTAGCTATGTTTAATTATGGTTTGTCTACAAGTTTCACACATATTTTTCTTAGAATAATTAAATTAGAGGAATGTATTTTTTCCATTAAGGAATTTTCATCACCTAATATAGTTAATTACGCAAGTACACAAGTTGTCCACATGACCCAATATAAATAACTTAACAGATGTGTGCCACATGTCGACATCACCATCCACCTAAATACATTGTAATATTATATCCCTAGGTAGATAACATGTCATCCCTCCTTGACATGTTTTATCCTCAAAACATGAGAAGAAGCCAAAGAGTATTATAGTTACAAGTCATTACAAATACGACACCATGACCAATCATCCAACCATGCATAGTTGATCTTTGTAGTGGTTTTAGTTTGATGGTACTTAGATCCTATCCTTGATCCAAATTTTGTCGTACCCATTTAATTCCATTCTTATCAAATCAAGTCTTTTTTCCATGAATAATCATTACTTCTATGTTGCCATAGATTGTTATAGTTGTTCCTTTGATTCCCTATAGATCCATAGTGATTGGATTAAATTTTGATACAAAATGGGATCAATGTAGTCGCTCTACTAGAAATTACACAAAAGATTATGCACTTTAAAAAAATCACCCAAAAATATTAATGTAGGAACATGAACAGAGCCTCAAAAGTTCCCAAAATGAGAACAGTTCAACAACACTCGTGAGAATTTACAAATTTTTAAAAAACCATGCACAAAAATCAAAACCAATTGCACCATTGTGAAGAGCACAAAATTTTATCCTAAATAAAAAAACACTTGCAAAAAAGAGTTTGTATAATTGAGTTATGGACTTTGGAAGTCAGACTGCAAAATCAAAAACTACATTGAAGAGTGAGGCCAAAAGTCCAAATGGATGTTGATGTCACTACTAATGCAATGCTGACATCAATAGTCATCCTAATTAAATTTGATGATTGACTAGTCATCATAGGAGAAATATGCCCTTTCCCATTGATATGTTCTTCTACCTGAAATATTCCTCAAGAATATTATCCTACGAACTTCTGAGGGAATCTACTAAATTATTTGTTGCATGTTTTTTTATTGATGTCAACAAAGTTTTATTGCAGAAGGTTGCATGTGATGTAAATAGAGTGGTTTTTAGAAGTATTGTAAGGTGAAGGACTTTGTGTTGAATGTCATGAGCATGTTGTACATAGTTTTACCACATCTTCTATTGATCATGAATAAGTGAAAGTTGACACGTTGAAGTGTATGTTATTTATGTTAGTGTGAATGTTGTATTCTTTGTTCCTTGAGGTAAAGAATTGGTGAAAGAAAGTATGTAAGGTTTCATTCAATCAATGGCTCAAGAAGTTATCCTAGAGAAGCATAGGAGAATTCTCTGCATCCCTCCACTTTGAAGATATGACCTTGTGGTTTAGAATTTAGAAAGAGATAGGTGTGAAGTATGTATATTCTTGTTTCTAGAGCATAGAAGTTACTGCAGAATTCTCTAGAGCTAGCAAAGTGAAGATTGTGTTGTTGTAATTAGGAAAGATTAGAGGAATTCTTTGTATTTATCTACATTTAAATATATGATCTTGCGGTTTGGAGGATAAATTCAAATTGTCTATATGTTCCTGCATTTCAAGTTTCAGATGTTGAGGTGTACTGCAAGTCTGGTTTTCAAAGTTTTATCACAAGACTATATTTTCTAGGTTTACAAGAGATGATGGGTTCAGTGTCTATTTGCTTGTGCTAGCATAAAGTAGCATGAATTTGTAAAAGGAGTGTATGAGAATGTTTATGCATGTCATATAATTCCTGTAAAGTGATTTTCATGATGCTATCTAGTCTCTTTGGTACTACTTGTGGTCCAAATTTAATGCATGGAAGGTTAAGTGTTTGTTGGGCCAACTTGGAATGTTGAAATGTTTGCGCCAAATATTTGAAGCGTGCACCAACATGGAAGTGTGTGCTAAGGTAACATAGGTTATGATTATCTCCTGGTTTGGACTATATTTGATTATGTCTTATCATAGATATTTTGAAGCTGACTTATTGTGGTTGTTGCATGTTTCATCTTGGGCGATAAAGGAGAAATTTTTTTAAGCTTGTAGAGGATATAAATAAAAGGTCAAGTGTGTTGCAAAGATGGAGTGTGTGTGTGTGTGAATATGCGAGGAATTATGTGCAAGTATATGTGTAAGAAGTGTGTTAAAAGCAGTGAATTGAAGGAAATAGAGGTTGTTGAGTAGAGGTGTTGAAGATATATGCCAGTGTGAAGAGTATTGTGGTGATGATTGATCAATACATGTTGTCAAGTATTTTGTACAAAGGTTGTAGCCTCATTATGTAAGTTTTGTTGTTTTTAGGGATTTGTAGCTTCCTTTGGTTGAAGCCATAACAATTTTTTTTTTAGGGAGTTGTAGCTTCCTTTGGGTTATAGCCCATAAAACCTATTATAAATCTTGTTTTATTTATGAGGACGGATTTGGACAGTAGCTTTAAGCACCTTGCTTACCGTGACTTTTCCCTGTTAGGGTTTTACACTTAAATCTAGTGTTATTGTTTTGTGTTTGTGCTTTATTGCATAGTTTGATTCCTTATTTGGTTAAGGTAGTAGGAAGATTTGGTTAATAAAGTTGAATTTAATTTATTTATGGAATATATTGATTCACCCCCCTCTTAGTATATCGGTGTGTTCTAAAAATTGGTATCAGAGCTAAGTTCCTTGATGCAACCTAATAGCTAAGGATAGATCTTAGAATAGAACACATGGATAAAAAAAATACTCTTCTAAATCACCAATATTTTATGGAAGAAACTATGCCTTCTAGAGTGTAAGGATGGAATCCTATCTAGCCTATATCACCTTGCTAGGGTATGATGTTTGGAGATCTACAAAGGGTGATTATATTGAACTTGCTCATCCTATTACAGATGCTAATATGAAGAAGTCCATGAAAATAATGCCAAAGAAAAGAATGCAATCTTAAGTGGTTTCACAAATTCAAATTTTTTCAAGTTAGTGTAGTGCAAGACAACCAAAGAGATATGGGATAAACTCAAAAATCTTTGTGAAGGAAATGATAGTGTAAAGCAAGAAAAAATACAATCTGACAAAACAATGTTTAAGAATCTAAGGATGAAAGAAGAGGAAAACATTGATAGCTATTTGCTTCAGGTGGATGAAGCAGTCAATGGAATCAGAGGACTAGTTGAAGAAATAATTGACTCAGTCGTTATAAATAAAGTTCTAAGAACTCTCCCTCATCATTTTGATTCAAAAGTATCTTCTATTAAAGAAGCCAAAGATCTAAAAAAATTTACCATGGAAGAGTTGTTTAGATCTCTCACTACATATGAGATAAGAAATAAACTTCAAGATACACACAAAAGAGAAGTTTCTTTCAAAGTTACATGGAGAAAGAAGGAACATCTTGTTCATATAGTGAATCTGTGAGAAAGCTGAAGAAAGGATCATGCAAGTATAAAGGTAAATAACCTTTCAAATATTTTAAATATGGAATAAATGGTCATAATACTTCTAAATTTCCTTTTGGAGATAATGAAAATAGTAGCAAGGGTTTCAAGAGAAACAAGTTCAAAAGGAACCTCCTCTCCAAAGAAGACTATAGACCCTCAGAAGAAATAGTTCACTACTCATCAGATGATGAAAGGGGAGAATCCCTATTCATAGCCTTGGTGATCTTTGATGGTTCAGATAAGAATGTAGATGAAGAAGAAGCTGAATTTGATTTTGAGGGTGAACTTATCTATGCTTTTGAAGACTTGGAATGTGTAAGGAAGGAGAAAAAAGAACAAAAATCCCTAATTGAAGACAAGATAAATTAATATGCAAAAATTGAGAAAGAAATCTGGTTACTCAAAAAGGAATTGGAGAAACCAAAGTCTAGAAATCCAAATAACCCTGAAGAAGTAGAACTCGTTCCAATCATGCCTCAAGAAAGACCTTTCCAAGCAATAAGATTCTTCAAAAAAGGGTTCAATCTTGCTTTTTTTAGTTATTTTTTTTGTCTCGCGAGCACTAGCCGACTATTTTATCCAAACTTGGTGATTTGTCTGAGTTATGACAAGAGCACATGGGAGAGATTGGTTTGTGGTACATTGCTTATGTTCCCTTCGTCTAGACACATTTTGCAATGATGACAGTGCTATATGAGTGATGGCATAATGAGACCTCACCATTCCACTTACCTACTGGCGAGGCAACGGTGATGTTAGAGGATGTATGGCGTATTTTCTGATTGTCAATACATGGTGAGCACATGATTTATGATGTGGAAGTCAAATATGATGTCTGCCATGAGGTTCTTGACTAGGAGCTTGTTGTCCTAGTCAACTCCCAGATAGACCTTGAGATGTATAGAGGTCAGGCGTCGTCCTTCAGATTGATTGTTGCAACGATTATCTCAGGTTTGGTTGCTCCAGATCAACGAAGCAGAGGATTCAGTCCAAGATGGTGGTTGGCTTGGCATAGGATCCTCTTTCAAAGGACCTAGTATGCATGGGGGCCAGTGATTCTAGCCTCCCTTTACCATATATGCATGACTTTGTTTATTGTGATGGTCGAGAAATCAACATAGGAGTCACCCTTCACATTTGGGCCTGGGAGCACATTGTCGTGCTCCAACCTATTGTTCACATGGATGATGTGGAGCCAGATGATCTAGTTGTCTGGAGATACAGGGGTGCTATTACATTACAACACACAGGGTAGGTCGACATTCCCTACTAGCGTTGAGTGATTGACGATATGAAAATATTCAATTGCAGTCGTGGCTTCAGATGCCAACTTGGTACAATGATGTGCAATAATTGTTCTTTGATCGACAGACTCGATATATGTAGGGTCGAGAGCACACTATTATTGAGAGTTACCTACCTAATAAGGTTTCCAGACAATTTGGCAAGAGACAAGATAGGCCCGATGATGCATACACTACCAGTTTTTCCAGGTTAGCTTGAGAGACTACATGGGGACATACGATCCCAAACCATGAGGTTGTAGAGGACTTCTAACAACTGGTTGCTAGGCCATGGGCCTATGATTAGGGACAAGTAAATGCATAGACGACGCCTGCTTATGATGCATGATTCATTCCCCCTATGCAATTTACAAATCCAACAGGTATACCTCCACGAGGGAGGCCAAGAGGGAGGGGTGCAGGTAGAGGTTAGCTAGATGACAAAAAGGGCAGAGGTCCAGATGGTAGGGGCAAAGGACATGATGGCCAAGATGGCCAACATCAAAATGGACAGGTCCCAAATGCACCACCATTGCACCAACAACCTCCTCAACAACCACAGATACAACAAGAACCATCATAGCAACCATCATCGGGGCGAGATCCTCGTGATGCTCAAATTCAACAGTTGCAAGTGGTGACGAGTGAGAGAGATTAGGCTTGTTAGTAGATTTTGGTCATCACTACTGAGAGAGATCAAGGCTGACAACAAGTATAGGCATTGATTGCTGAGAGGGACCAGAAGCGACAGCTTAGGCAGACTGTCGATATGTAGTTAGCACAGGAGGTTGGGTGACACCAATAGTTAGAGTCTATGAACACTGCATCTCAGGGACAGACAATGTCTATCCATTTATATAGAGAGGATGTTATTGAGGTTGCTTATTATTGCATGCATTACCATTAGGATGTCCCTACGATGATTAGGAAACCAGATTACTTGCAAAGGAGTGGGGCACATCCCCGAGCCGAGGATCAACCAGAGAGATAACCTAGTGAGGGGAGCAACCATCAGAGCTAGTTCGTTTGTACAAACACTTTTTTATTATTGCTCGATTCTTTATACAAAGATACATTCATGGGCTCCTTTTTGATAGCCTCATGGATATTGTACTTTTGATCGATATACATACACTGACTCAGATATTGTATTATGACAGTCACCATTTTTTGATATATATATGATACGGATTCGATATGATGTGATGTGCCCTTTTATTTCATGCCTTATGAATGTATGGATGCATTTGATGTTAATATGATGTGATATGCTTACATATTATGATCATGTATGGATGTAGCATAATGAATGGATGTGTTTCCCTTTTATTTATGTTTATGCAATTTTTTGATGATGCGATGATATATGATGTAATGATATGGAATGGATGCAATGTTATATTCTTTTTCAGTATCTTTCTTATGCAATTTATGAGATGGATGATATGATATGCTTATATGATGTGTATACAAAATGATGTGGATGCACTTCTTTTTGTGTACTTTTCTATGCAAATTTATGATGTGATGAGGTATGCATATGGATGTATGGATGGATAATGCAAATGTTTTATGCTTATGATATGATGTGATGTATGTTTATGATATGATGATGTGATGCATGCTTATGATATGTATGCAATGATTCAAGATGCTTAGAATAAAAAATCTATATTTTTCTTCACAACTTAAATGATAATGCAATATATATGTTCTTAATATTATGATATGATGTGATGTATGCATGTTGATGATTTTTGGATGCAGGATGGATGCAGTGATGATATTTTTGTTGACTGTCATGATACCGAGTTAGCGTGGAGGAAAGATAGAAGAAACAAGATGATTGACGATTGATTTTGATGATTGATTCAAAAATTCCAACAAGTCTATGATCCATCGAGACTTTATTAGAGATGGTGATGAGAAATGCATGTGATGATTTTCTCATATCTTGGGATTGGCATTTTATGTCGTTCCTTATTGTTTGATATAACACATAGACACGATGCATCAAGGTATTGATAACCAGGATGATGTAGTGTAATGGAATTTGAATCTACAAACAAATAGGATAGTTCTTGTTCAAACCTTGAAATACTGATGCAAATTCAATTTCCAAACCACACAAACACAGGGTACATCTGACCCAATTGAATTAGGAGAAGATCAAATTGAACAAGAATCTAAATTGCTTTATTCTTTCATAAAAAAATTCTTACATTTCACTTGCAAATCACAAGGCATCAATAAGCCAAATCAACTAGACCATTATCAAATTTTAAATACCATTTATCCATCATTACTTTAATTGATAAGAACAAAACCCTGATCAACAAACTCTGATTTCACAATTCATTCAATTCACCCAACTTTGCACCAACACACCACAATAAACACAAAATACAAAGTCACCTTTGATGGAACTAAGAAAAACAACCCATAATGACCTTATGAACACCTTAGAACATCATATTTTGTCAAGAACAAATAATTCATACTGCCCTTAACTTTGGTTTTTCAGAAATTCCAATTTCATGCATTCAAATTACCATTTGCACATAGAAACCAAATACACCAAATCAACAAGTTAGCCACAAAACCTTATTCCAACCATTGTTCAAGAATTGGGGTATCCTTTAAAACATCAATAGGTCAGTATTCAAACATTTATAACCACTTTTTACAATGTTTCATCAGACTTCTACTTTCAGTGAAATCAAAGCACTATTTACCAATTAGGTCTCCATACTTCAATCGGGTGAAAATTATCAAACTCAACTTGCTTCCCCTGAACCAAATACACCTTTAGAAGTCCATTATTTTCAACATAAACATAAAAAAACCTTTCAGTAATTAGTTCTAAAGAAATCACCAGATCCTTAGACTGTACGTTGGAAATAACCTTGAATTAGGTCACTTTTGTGAAGCAATTGACCTTAAAATGACTCCAAACCATTATTTATCCACAAACTATCTTAAGTTAAGTCCCAAAAATCAATATTCTCCAAACTTTATGGAATAAGAGGCCCCTTTACATGCT